>JANHFM010002027.1:0-16282 GCA_032468115.1 Grayia smithii
CCTCCCTCCCTCCTGCCACCACCGCCGCTGCTGCTGCTGCCGCCTCTGTCTGGCTCTGGCTTTCTCTTTGCGAGGGGAGCCCTCCCATTACCTCATATTTGGAGAGAAGCTGCTGCAGCCAATCCCGGCTCTGCCTGCTTTTGGGTCAAGTGATTTCTGAACTGCAGTGAGGTGCTTTGAATGTCTCTCCCTCCAGCTCCCAGCCTCGTAAGATGGCTGTCTGAAAACGGCAGCGGCTCGGCAGGAGGAGCATCTTGATGTGCGGGTGTGTGTTCGTATTCAAGTGTGAGCGTGCTTGCAGTTGTGTGCATTTTTCAAATGGGCACCTAATCTGATGAAGCAGCCGCTGGGATTTCTCCAGGAGGCCGGTGGCAGCATCTCTGCATTGCCACTGGAGCTCTGCGCACCACGGAGATGGGAAATATTCTGGGTTGTGTTAAAGAGCTGAAAGAGCCAGCCAGGGAGGTGGGGAATGCGCCTCTCTCTCCCCAGAGGAAAGCTCGCTTCAGGCGGAAGAAGAAGGGGAAGAAGCCGATGGCACCAGAGATGCCTGATCCGAGAGCAGAGACACCCTCCTTGAGGGCTGAGATGGCTGAGGAGGAGGAGGAGAACGAGGCATTGAAGAAGTTCAGAGGGTCTCCTCTGAAGGAGGAGGGAAGGGCTGGGGGCTTCCACCCACACGCTGCTTCCTATGGGGAGGCTTGGCCACATTTGAAGATGGAGCATCTGGAGCAAGGACACGTCGTGCAGGTGAGAGAGAAGTTTCAGGGGACTCTGGAGCGAGCTCACCTGGTGACCGAAAAGACCTTCTCCCTATCAGGAGACTTTCTTGAAGAAGGAGCCACGGTCATTGCTCGTCTGCTAGACAACCCAGCAGAGAGGAACCGTGAGAAGGTGGCAAGCCAACTGGTGGCTTTTCAGAGGCCGGTGGGTTTGGGCAAGAGCCGAGCAGTTCTAGTGCCACTGCCCAGGGAGGCCATGCCTGGAGTACCTGGGGAGAATCGCTTGGTAGAACTGGCAGTGGTGGGCTCTTCGGCTCAGCCAAAGTTGGAGGTCCTACAACAGCAACAAGGAATGACAACAATGGTGCATGAGTCCTACAAGAACTGGAGTAGCGAAGAAGGAAATGAGAGTCTATCGAGCACTATTTGGGGAGCTTCTTATACAGCAGAGAAAGGCACTATCTCGGAGTTATCCACACCATCACCTATGGTGGATCAGGTTGAGCTCAAAGCGTTGGAGAATCCTCTGCAACCTCCATCTGCACAAGAAACACCTGTTGGCAGGAGAGAAGATGGGATCCCAACCTCCCAAAGCAGGGTCTCTTTCAGTGGGTCAGTCTCCAGCGCCTTCCAATCATCCTCGGGATATGGCAGTGACTCAGTGCATCAGCTGGTAAAGGCGACTGGGGCTTCATTCTGCAAAGAGAGACACCCTGCCTCTGGAGGAATGGATGGACCCAATAGAAGAAGAGCCACCAAGGAGAGCAGCAGGCCAACCAAAGGAGGGGTCAGTGCAATTTCTCTTTTCTAACTCTTTGAAACTAGGGCAAGATATAGCAAACCTTCTGAGGTGTTGGAAGTCATATATTGGGATTCAGGTTGTTTTCTTCGAGTGAGTTTTAACAACTTGCAATCTGGATAAATTGGAAGAGCCCTTCCTGGGCTGTCATTGGGAAGGATAATAAGAGGGAATAATTTGCAAAGTTGCCCAATTCCAGCTGTCTGGAATAATTGTAGGAAGTCAGTGTGGAAATAAAAGCAATTAACACGAGTTCATCGGAGAGATCGGTATTTTGTTCCAGGGCTCAGACCTGGCCTAGATAATGAACTCCAAAGAGAAAAGTAAAGTAAGTAAAGTAAGCTCCCGCCCTCTCTCTTAAAGATGAGGGATGATACATTTCCCTGACCATCTCGCAGGGGTGGCAGTTCCAGACTTCTCTGTCTCCAGGAGAAAGAGGTTTAGTCTCTTCAACTTAGACCTGTTTGGGGGGAGGGGCATCTTGTGATGGAACATATTTTAACTGGAGGGAAACGTGGATCTGCTGGGCTGAGCCCCCCTGGTGCTTAGAACAAGTCCTGAAATAAATGTTGATGCTCAAAGATAGCGTAGGCTGTTGGCCACTCAGCTCTCCTTGTGAGTGCCTGCCTTCAGAATGATCGAAAATGGAATTAGCTATGCAGGAAAGGAGATTACCTTGCTTGATCTCACTCTCTACAACAAAGATATTCAGCTTTGTGTCCTTCAGATGTTCTGGGATTTGCCTTCCATCTGCCCCCACCTGCACAGCCAGGAGCAAGAGATTGCAAGAGAGGTCTGGAGGCTCACAGCCAGCTCTGAGGAGCAGAGCTGAGGCCATTCCAAGCTCTCATTGTGACTCTGTTGCCAAACTGGAACCTTCTTAAAGCAGGTGCCTTCTTTCCCAAAGAGTGATGGTTACAAATTTCCAGTGGGGGAAAAGTGGGGGATGATGGGGCAGTGTGGATAAGGACTCCCAGGAGCAGAGCAGAGGAACCAATCTTGAAGCTCATCAGCGCAGAGATCACCCAGCTGACCTGTGCTTTTCAGGAATAATGCCATTTAAAAAAAGAATAACACGACATAGTTCTTGTTAGATGGAATTTAAACTTGAAAAATGTTATTAAAGGGCAGAAGTTATTGAAAGGAGACTTATGGAGCTGGAAGTTTTCTTGTAGACCAGAATTCACTTAATGTCCAACAGTTCTTTACCTAAATCGAAAGAAGACCCAGATATTAAACCTGTCTTCTTTGATCCCATCCCCCCCCCGACCCTTTGTCCAGTGTGGCAGATTGGAAAAGCTACTGGCTTGGCCCAGGAGGACCCAGATTCCAGTCCCGCACAATCATGGAAGCTGACTTGGTGACTTTGGCCATCCATTCCCTCTCCGCCTCATTTACTACACATGTTTCTTCGATTTTTAAGCTCCCCTATGCTTTTGAGAAAGCTACTGTAGGTTGCTTAGAGTCTGGTCTATTTCACCAGTTTGATGAGGTAACATACTTGGATGGCTGGTAAGAGTCTTTCCTTCCTCACTGATATTTTTCCATTTATCTATCTAAGACTGATAACCAGGTAAAGTAGATCAGAGAAAGGAGGAATGCTGAGGGCTGTTCCTCTTTCCCAGTGACTACTTGGTAGCATTCAAAACAGCTTTCCAGTTCTTCTTCCTCTTAGCTTTCTACCTCTCAGCATGCACAAGTTTGCTACTGGGTATTTCTAAAGAGATGTAAACATCATCCAGCTGTTCTCATGTCAGTATTCGGTGGATGCCCAAGGTCTCTTGGGATTTCTTTTGTGAAGGAACAGGCCTGTTAGAAAAGCTTTCTTGGAAACCCACAACTGATGATTTCAGTTCTCCAACAGCAGAGTATTGGGGGCATCCCAGAAGGCAATAGGGTGGCCCCTTAGACAAAGAAGAATTGCTCTACTGTCAAAGGTAAAAAATATGAACAGGAAAATTGTGCTGGATTTAAAGGTCCTGGTTTGCATGCTCTCTTTCATAGGTGAATGGCAAGTCCTCAGCCAGATGTTCAATGGTTTGTTTTGCTTGGACCTGAAAATGCCACCATTCTGGCTTTCAGCCTTCATGGAGATGTAGTCACCACAAATAGAAGAGACAGTGCCAACTCGGTTCAGAAATTCTTACAGAGCTCTTCTTTAGTTAAATGTTCAGATCTGATAAGGGCATCCCACTTCTCATCAAATTCCATTTTTGATTCTGGATTGGTTGACAACATAGACCAGTTTGGGTATTTCGGGACTTGGAAAGAACCCTTGGAATTTTTACGTATCAAAACAGAATGAATGCATTAAGATAGAAAAAAGTTTTTTCTGTTTCTAAGGTGACTTTCTGGAACATTTAAATACAGAACAGTAATTTCTTAGGGATTGAAAATAGTGGCTAAAAGAGAAATTGGGGTCCTGGATTTTGTACTTGAAATCAGGTAAACATTTATTTCGTTATTAGGTTCACATGCTCTCTTTCATAGGTGAATGGCATTTTCACAATTCTTCTTTAGCAAGGTGGTATATGGGGTGTGACAATATTTGTTTGTCATTGGGCAATCCTTTGTCTAGCTAACTACAGCTTCCCAGACCTCTCACACATCAGTTCAGTCACATGGGAAATTCTGCCTTGAGACGGGGAAGGATGGTCAGCCAGGGAGGCTGCAGTGGGACAGTGAGATGGGGACAGACGGTCCTCTCTTTGCACCCACCCTTTCCATCGCAAGGGGAAACCTCAGAAGAGCACTTGTGTGGTTTTCACTAAGGCAGGGGTTTCCAAACAGGGGCAACTTTAAGACTTCAACTCCCAGAATTCCCTAGCCAGCTGAAGAATCTCAAAGGGCTACCTGGTACCAGTTTTACAAATCAGTCCATCAGAATCAGAGTCCTGACTATGAAATGTTACCACTTGTACTTCCAACTCTCTTTGCAACCATAACAGCAAGAAATTTGAGGGTTCTGATTTTCACCATCTATTTTAAAAGTTAGGATTCGGATTAGCTAAAATATCCTTAGGTAGTTTGTGATTGCACTTGTGGTGGGAAAGCAGCTATTTTCTTTGCATGCAGCCTGAATCAGGCCCCCACAATAAATTATTCTCGTTTATTGGGGGGGGGGATCATGTGAAATTACTTTTCTCTAACTAGTTTAGAGTTTCTTGTATTGTAAGTAAACAACCATTGAATTTTCTGAATGATCATAAACAAGGTTATATCATTTTTTTGAAGAGCAGCAATTAAAAATAAAAATTTCTCACTTGCCATCTGAAAAGCTTTTTCTGTAGCAGAGAAAGGAGCCATTTATAGACCTGATCTATTTTATCTCCATCCTTAGGGCTTCCTTGCCCTGCTCTGACTGTCTGGAGCAGGAGAATTTCCCTTTTCTTCTTAAGATATTCTGGGCTGTTTGGCCAGAAAACAAGGAAATAGCACCTCTTTTTCACCAAGTGTTCAAGATAACCCTCACGTGATGCTCACTGCCTGATGTGCTTCCTTGACCCTGGAGCTTCCTTTTCCTTACAGTTCAGTCCATCATATTCCTCTGATAAACATAATGCCAAGGACAGACCTGCTGCTGAAGCTGCTGCACCTCTCTGGGGTTGTCTTGGAAGCTTCTTGGAGAGGTAGAGAGCAGCCATTTAATTCTTTTCTGCTTCTTGGCTGGAGGCGAGGAAGAGACGCCAGGCAGCCAGGGGCAGAATCCGCGTCCCTCATTTCGGGCTGGCCGAGCTGCGGCTGCCCCTCTTCCACACAGACTCACAGTTGGTTGGGGAGGAAAAGATCCTTCCATGGGCATCCAAATAGGCTGCTGAATAAAGTATGATTTCCTTCTGTGGGTCCAGAATTCTCCTGTACTTAATTTCAAAATTGGGAGGAGAAGAGGCTTTTTCCCATGCGTGATTTTGTAAACCTCTGCCGGGGGGCGGGATGTCCCTTCCCTCTTGGTCCCTGTGTGTGAGGTGGCCCTTCTAGTCAGCCTTGGCTCCTGGTGATGCATGGAGAGACCAGTGCGGTTTGCTTGGCAGGATTTGGTGAATTGGTTTGCCCATCTCTTGTTCCTTTGGCCAAGTGCCCCACCTCAACCTCCAGCTGGCATCCATGCCTAAGAGAAGTCTAGGCCCTGGGTCTCCTTGCTCCTGGTTGAGTGTCTTCATTGCATCCCTCTGCCTGGTTGGGGAGAGGGTTCTGGCTCACAACCATCCAGTGGGTTTCCATGGCTAGGCAGGAGTAGAGCACAGGTTTCCCCAGATTTTTCTCTTAGTCCTTTAACCTCTACCTAAACGGGCTACCTTTTCCCTTGCTAAAGAGCCCCATTGCGTGGCCTTCTTCCCGTGGGAGCTGGTAATAGTTTGGGTTATAGTATAATTTTTAGGGGGGGTGGGATCAGAGCTGGACACAATCTAACACATGCCTCTTGCCACTGATTTGTAGGAGGGCTTTGTTATACCAGCCTGTGGTCTTCTAAGCCCTCCCATTGATGCCAACCATGGAATTGGTCCTTTTTAGAGCAGCTGCACCTGAGCGAGGGTGGGGGTGTTTCCTGCTGCAACTCCACTGCCCCTTTCTTGATCAACTATTGCACCCATCCCATTCATGCATGCATGCAGGAAATTTAGGTTTTTATGACATGGAAAGTCACTCTTGGATTATGGAAGGCCAGTTTGTGATGTGGGAATGTTTTCCTTTCTCCAGGGCCCATTCTTTGCCTTTGCCCTCCCATCTGGGACAAGGTGGGACTTGGTCCAAAATACAATGGAATAGATTTAGTAGTGTAGTATTAATACTTGGCTCACTCTCTTGGTTCCCACTAGGCTTCTAAGTCCAGTTGAAAGAGTTGTCAATGACCTATAAAGCCCGAAGTGCCTTGGCCCCATTGTATCACAGATCCTCTTGGTTGTTCAGAGCATCTGGGGGGAGGGGGAGCTGAGGGTCTGCATTCTGAGAAGTACAGGTTTTATTTCTTAGTGGTGGCTTCCAACTGGAACCCCCTGAACTTCATGCTCCCTTATCACCACCAGCATCAGTGTCCTTCCTGAAGGGAGTTAAGTTCATCTGCTGATTATTTGGTCCTGCTGATAGATAGGAATAGTCTTTGCAATGTGTGCTGAGACTGTTTATCTTTGAGTTGTCATTGTTAACAGAACCATTCAAAGTCTATACATTGGGCAGATTGGAGGGGTTTGTATAAATAAATATAATGCAAAAATCCTAATGGTGTATTCCACTGAAGAGGGCCAAGATCTGTTCCCTGTCATGAAGAATGTGTAATTCATGTGACAGGAAGGCAGATTTAGAAGATTCCTGGCAACTCAAGGGTGGAACCAGTCACCAATGTGTCAGTGGGTTCCCCTTCACCAGTTGTATTAGCACAGAGGTTGAACCACCTTGGTCAGGGGTGCATTGAACAATAAGCTGGACTCAATCAACCTCAGAGGCCTCTCCCTGCTCCAGTGTTCATGCTTCTCTCTAGCTTCTGGCATGGTCCCCCATGGGACCAGGACCCAGGATCCCTTCCCTGCGGACTGAGTGGAAGGAAAGGAAGTGGTGATGTGATGACAGGTAGACCCACGATGTACATCCTGTTAGCCATCTTGTCAACAAATTAGGGCAAGCACATTCACCCCCTCCCCAGGAAGTTCCTCCAAAATTCTATGCTCCTTTAAAATACATTTTGAAGTCAAATTCTTGTTCATCCAGTTGACAGTAGAACTGGTAGGAAAGAAAGGAAGAAGTAAATAAATTATGACTTGAGGAGGCCCTGAGAACACTCACTGACTGAAATATCTCCAGGGATGAGGTTGGGCAAGAGACACCCACTTCTCCTAGCTGCCAGCTGAGGCAGAGTTTGAGCCAATTATTGCTTAACAAGGCCAGACAAAACTTGTGATGCCCTGAAGCAGAAGACTTTGCTGCCAAATTGTTATGTATCCTGGATTGGCAATTTGGCTCCCCAGGTTACATCCTGTCCTGAAGTGGAAGTGGGCGAGGAAAAACAGAACCCCAGAGGCCGTCTAAGGCAGCCCCTTCCCCGAATCTGGCCTCCTTGAGAAGTGAGGGACTGCTGTCCTGGTCTGTCCCACCAGCATCCACCTTCCTGGGACAAGCTGCTCTGAACCTGCTAACCCCTCCGGTGGTTTTTCTGAAATGAAAACACGAATGGGCATCCTCTTGGCTCAGCCGCCTTTCCTTCTAACACAATCATGTTGTTGCCTGTTCACACATAGTCTTTTCTTTTCCTATTTAATTAGCAAAAATCTAACAAGCAGCCAAGTGAAGGGAACCTCACCTCTTTTGTCAGCACTCCTCTGCAGCCTGAAAGGGCGCATACTTCTCAAAAGCGGTTGGCAGCCTTCTCTCTCTCTCATTGGGAATTGGGTCACTGGGCCATCGCTTTTCCTAGGCCTGCTCCTGACAGTTTGTGCAAAAAGGATGCAGGCAAGTAGAGTGGGAATCTGGAGTTGGGGACAGGGAAGCCCAGTGGTGGCCTCGCAGTACCTCAGGAACCTCAGCTTTTGGCCATTCATTCTGAATCCCAGAGCCATTCCCCTCCCTCGCGGCCTCCCTGGCACACCAGGCAGTGCCTTCAGTTCTAGGAGTTCAGGTCTAACAAAGGCTCCATTGCATGCACCAAGGCCGGAGCGAGATGGTGGGGGGGTCCAGGCGCTGATGTTGTTCTCTGCTTTATCCTGTTCCCACTTTCTCTTCTTGTGAAGCTTTAGGCTTCTGGAACATGAACAAGATGACCTTTTGTCAAGGTGGGATACTATTGGCAGTAAAATTGTCAGGCTCCAAGAACCAAGGAAAAACATATAAAGTTACTTCCAAATAGTTTCCTTTATTTTTTCTCCCCTGTTGATAGAAATCTACTTGGGAATGTTGTATTGTTGGGATATATTGTGAGACTTTCTAGGGAGGAGCCGTCTTAGCCCTCTTCCTCCCAACCCAACTCAACTTTGCTGTCTCTTGGTCCCCTGGAATGCAGCCCCTCCCTGCTGGGATCCAGACTCCATTCTACCACAGAAATCCAGGGTTTGCTCCGCTAGATAAGCCCAGATAGGACCAGAACTTTTGGGGTTGCAGTTGTTAGCTTTTGTTTACTGAATTGCATATCATATTTAACCCAGGCTTGTTGAACAATATGTTTAAGGAAAGTTCTGTTCAGCAAAATGTATGTAGTCACTTCTAATGATACCAGGGTTTGGATTCATCCTCATGTATTTTGTAGTGAGAGAAATAAATTAGCCACCTTTCCAAAGTTGTTTATTTAATGAAGATGTCATACTTAACTGTTACGGAAAAAGATTGCTGTTCATAAACAGTTCAAACCATGATTTCTGAGTCTATAAACAATCATAAATTGTATCTGATTTTTGGATTAGGACTGAACCAGGTTGAAAGCCTAATAAGGAATGTTTATCTTGGAAGTATTTTATAATAGATGACCATATAGTATTGTTCTAGTTATAATTCTACCATGTGTGCTAATGCTTAATATAGTAATTATTTTTGCTTGGATAAGTTTTCTTTTAATATATGCTCATTTGGAAAATCAATGTGTATAGCAGAATATAAATAACTTAATAGATTCAGCAACAGGATCTGGTTGGCAAATGTTTATACACTGTATTGTCTAAGTCTGAATCTCTGACAGATAATGCTTCATCATGTTTATGTTCCTCCTCTGTTGATACCTTTCTCTCAATTCTGTGAATGCTGAAGGTGAAGCTCCAGTGGTATCAGAGTTGGAAAAGTAAAGCAGAAAGCATCCTGGGGAGATCTGAGTCCTCATTGGCTTATCTGCATATGCCAGGCAGCAGCTGGGGAGTCAGAACTATTGGATGGTTGCAGGTCAATGCTGGACCACTGCTGGCTGCAATGGAAAGATTTGGTAGGGCCCTAACTCAGCTGCATTTCTTGTGGGAGAAAAGGATATCCAGGTCGGCTCACTCACTCACCAAGGAGAGATGAATACTGACTTTGGCTGTCACCAGGCTGGTTTGCTTGGTCCACACAACTAGTAAGGGCCAAAGTAGTGTTGCTGGATAGTGTTGATTAGACCAGGTAGCAATTATGTGAGCAATACAATCTCAAGGCTGGGAAAAGAACAGCTCCAAGCCTGTTGATTCAAAAAAGCAGGAGGAAGAGGCTTAAGATTTAAACCTCTGGACTTAAATAATCTTAAAATATAGGGCTTGGTTTTTGCATTGTACATTGGACAGATTGTCTTGTTTGCAGCAAATCAACTGATCTAACAATATCCACTTCTTGAAGTCTCTGCTGCATTGTAACTAGGGGTTATGAAATCTGACACAGCTAACCATATAGTTGCTTTTAAGGACATTATTTGCTAGGAAGTTCTTTCAAATCCAGGAAGCTGACACTTCCTATACTGGCCATACATTTTGTAAAGCACATTCCCCATGAAACATCCATCCTTCCAACTGAAGGGCTCTGCGGGCTTCCTTGCATTAAGAAAGGATGTTTTATGTTCTGTTCGTTCCTCTGCCTGCTGATGACATTCTGGAGGAAGTCTGAAGGGTTGGTAGTGGATGGCTTGCCTGACAATTTGGACAAGACTAGAAAACAGCTTGGTAACTTTAACTTTTGCTTTTTGATCTGTGATTTAAGTTCTGGTGAAGGAGATCCTAATGCCATCCTCTCTTCAGACTCTGTTGAAATGGGCAGCTCTGAGACATTTGAGTCTCAGCAGAACAGGGGTTGGATTTTAAGCAGCCAGACCTAGCTTCTTTCTCACTCTGTGTCCCTGCTTTGTCTGTGGTTCTTCAAGGGGAGAGGAGGCACCTGCCTATGAGCTGCAACCTAGCCTTTTATTCAAGCATAAAAGCGAGGATTGTACAGAGGGCAGGAAAGGATGGAAGCAAGAAATTAGCAGTCAAGAGACACATGACCATTTATCTCATCATTGGTGGCTTAGCTCAGATAGAAGGAAACCTGGGAAGGACTGTTTCAAATCATTTAGATGAATTCCACCTAAAATAAATGAGGGCAGGGCATTCCTTTTGTGGTTTCCAAGATATTGCCTTTGCCCCAATCTAACATTATAGAGACCTGTCTAAAATCTGAATAATTCTTGCTTCTTTGAGCTTGATCAGTTGGGCAGGCTTGGTAGGGTTTGTATATTGTAATGCATCACATATTCTCTTCTTCCAGCTGACAATTCTCTCTTGTTTTGTTGGATTTTGTGAAGAAAATTGCCCCAGAGTCAGATCACATGGATCCATCTCATTTTTCACCCTTGGAAAAAAAAATCACCCAACACAAACCAACTGCCACACAACCTCAGGAGTCATCAGTGCATGGTGGGGCCTCCTCTGCTACTGGAACATGCACTGTTGTGTGGGTGTCCTTCTGATGGCCATGTGGACCTGTTTTTGTCTTTCAGATCTCTGACATCTACATCAGTGGAGAGTCCGGGGACATGTCTGCTAAAGAAAAGCTTCTTTTGTGGTCACAGAAAGTAACGGCTGGTTACGTGGGACTTAAGTGCACCAACTTCTCTTCCTGTTGGAGTGACGGGAAGATGTTCAATGCTGTCATCCATAGATATCGGTAGGTAGAAGCCCTCTCCTCCATCTCAACCATGTAAGGAAAATTTGTCCCAAATAGGCGACATTTCTAATGCTGGAATGAGCTGTATTTTGCAACTGGATATTGAAACTGCCCAGACTGTCAATGAGGTCCCAAACAAAATTCAAAGTTTTACTTTGCACTTTTTCTGACTATTCAGTTTTATTTAATTCAATCTTTTGCTGAATTTTATTTTTTTCAAACTTTATTGAAATATTTTTGTGTGCAACCAGAAGCAGTCTGGAAGCAATACATTAGAAGGCTCCAGCTCACATGCCTTTTTTTTTTTTGATGCCGTAGACTTAATTCGGCTGTCTGTAAAGGCCGTAAAAAATTTGGGATCAAAATCCTACAGCTACACCCCAGGATGCTACTGAAGGGTCATTGAGGGGCTTTCTTCTATAATGACACCAAAACTTTGGGTGCTTTCCCACCTCTTTACCACACCAATTCACAAAGCTTTTCCTGTAAAAAGACCTCTCCCTTCACCTTCTCTGTACCAAAGTCAGATGAATGGTTTGATTTCTTTCTTTTTTTTTCCATCTCCCCTTTTCACTCTGAATAACAGTGATGTGCTGTTGGGTTTGATTTATTGTGTTTGTGTCTTTCCCAAACCACCTGGAGATACTTTGTTGTTGTTTTTTTAAAAAACACCTCCTAGAAAATACAGTAAATAATGTTAGTAACTTATTAGTAGCCGATGCAAGTGCTTCTACTAGTAGTAATAATTGCTCAAGATCATCCACAGAGCATTCTCTGAATGCCAAACAAGACCAACAACCCTAAAAAAAAGGTGAGGTGCCCCAACTGGATCCACAGGTAGCCACTCCAAGATGTAATTCTGCAGCTTCTTTCTTTTTTTTTTTTTAATTCCATTTATACCCCACCCTTCTCCGGAGACTCAGGGCGGCTTACAACTTTTTTGAGCACAACTTAATGTGCTCAGCAAATCTTCTGATTCCTGAGAGCTTCTCATGGGCAAAGCAGCCTCCACTGAGAGGGGAAAGGGAAGTTACCGTTATATCCACGAAGCCCCAGTCATTGCAACTCATCACATTAGGATGAGAAGGAATTAGCTTGCCAGCATCAAAACATTTGGGCCTGCTTTGTTTTCGGGCTCTGTGGACTAAAATCCCAAAGCTACCAATCAACATCACTGAGAATATAACAATGAAAATGGATGTAATTTTCATGGGCAAATTTTGGTTAGAATCTCTCCATACTGTGAAACTTTAGAGTGATTCCACTTTAAGACAGGGTTTAACTTTGGAAACTCTTCTGGTTGCAGGGATTTGGGAGGTGGGTGCTTAGGAAATCAGATAACTTTTGTATGAGGAGGTGATCTTCCCCAGGAGATCTTTGCTTTCCAAGAAGGAGGATGGAGCTGCCTTTGCTCAAGGAGGGCTTCCTTGTTAGAGAAGGATGCCATCAGCATGCTGGCCTTCTCAGTATGCTCTCCTCAGAAGTTAATAATTGACGGGCATCTCTTCACAAATCATCTACATTCACAGAGGCCTTCTAGTAACATGTGTCCCCAGGTGGAGAGTGGGACAAGGCTGTTCCTTTTCTCCTTTATCAGATGTCTGCCACTTGCTTGCTAATGTTGAGTCATCATAGTTTAGCTTATCTGTTTCCTACAGACCAGATCTTGTGGACATGGAGAGAGTTTATATTCAAAGCAACCGAGAGAACCTGGAGCAGGCCTTTGAGATTGCTGAACGGCTTGGTGTCACCAGGTTGCTGGATGCAGAAGGTGATTGAGGGAACATTGGCGGGAGGTTGCATTTGGTGGAGATAACTTGAGAAAGTTGGGCCCTGGAAGGCAAGAGAGTTTAGATGTTGAAGTGACCAAACCAACCAGGTTTACAACACTGGCAGCATGTTTCCAAGTCAGGTATATTCCTCCTTCACTTCTTAGCATTCTGAGGTTGCTTGAGAAGTTTAACCTTCTAGCCTGAGATGCCCCCATGTGGTTGCTTAACAACTGCAATGGGGGAAGGAGCTAGGATTGTAGTTGTTGAGTGAGATGATCACATGGGTACCTTGCATAACAAAGCAATGACTTATGACCCAAATTGTGAGTTTAATTGTCGTCATATGTTGATGACTGCTTATATTACTATTATCTAGCATTACTGATTTCCAAAACACTTTTAGGAATTTGCTTCCATTAAAAAGCCAACTTTGCCCCAAGATGCCGATAGGCTTTTCTTTAATGGATTAAAATAGATATGCACTGATTCCTGTAGAATCTGAGGCTTACATTTAGTTCTGGTCTGAACAGTGCATCATACATCTTCTTATGAACTGTGCAATTTGAGATTGCAGATGGTAAGAACTCTGTTCTTAATTACTTTGCTGAAGAAGGAGAGAGAAGGTTATTCATTGTATGTAAAAAATCATCACTTTAGGGCAGAAGAGTTCAAGAGGAAATAACATTTTCCTTTTTCATAGAGAATTTATATTTATGGTGGATCACACCACAATCTTGATTCCCCTACATGAAATGCGAAGTAATGCTGTCATGAAAAAACTTTAAATTCAAGTGATTTTTCTTTTCTTCAGATGTTGATGTCCCTTCACCAGATGAAAAATCTGTAATCACTTATGTGTCTTCAATTTATGATGCCTTCCCCAAAGTCCCTGAGGGAGGAGAAGGAATTAGTGCCACTGTAAGTTTTGCTACCCTTTGTTCAGCCTGGAGGGTTCACTCAGTTGCTTTTCTGCAACTTCTTATCACTGTTGTTTCCAAATGAAGGATGTTACTGTGTACCTGTAAGGAGAAAGGCAATAAACTGATACAATAGTCAAGGCCTTCCGCACGCATGCATAGTGTGTGGCAAACACACACTTCTTATGTGCATTTGCAGTGCACACCAAACGCACACTTCACATGCATGCGCACTACAGGTGCTACCGCGCAGCACTGAAAAAGGAGGATTAAGAAGCCTTTTCTAAGGTAAGTAAAACAGCAAGGGCAGGAGCAGCTGTGCCACATGATATAGATTTGCTAGAAAGCAGGATTTCTTACTTTCTAGCAAATATAACGCAGCACAGCTGATTGTTGCAAATACCAGTTCGTCTGAACCGGTCGCATTCAGGCGGACTGGTCCAAACTGGTAGCATTTCACCTCTGGTCCAGCCATGAATGACTAGGGACTGAACTATTGAATGGGGGTTTCAAAGGCACTTTGGATCTAATCTGGATTCAATAGGAATATCTTGTATCTTACCTCTAAAACTGCTGATGGAAGCACATTGAACCCACACCAAACCTCCTTAGTTTGGAAACAATAATTTGATTTTAACTACTGGCAGCTTATAAAGGAATTGAGGTCTACTTAGAATGGTGTCATTAGGAAGGGACATCAGACCTGATTGAATATCAGTGTCTTAAGAATGTTGTTTGCTTGCTTCTACTGCCTGATCATTTTCCTTGGGACTTAGACCCAAAGTTTTAGTTTCATAAGTATTTCATTGGCACAAAAAGAAAAAAAAAATATCAGAAAGGACCCAGGAGATTAGAGCTGCTGGAAACAAGAACAGTTCAGCCTAATGTCTGAAATTGTGTATCCAGGCACTAAATTTGATCTTACTGACATCAGTCTTGCAACGTAATTGTGTTCAAAATGCAGCATGGGACTTAGAAGATGGTCCCAAGCAATTGATTCTGAATCCTTTCCAAAGGAGCAAGGAAAGGACATCAACCCAACTGGGGGCCTTATAGGAATTGTGCCAAACATGAGCTGAAAGCAGGTTGATGCCTTTTCAGCATTCAAAAAATTGTTTGTGAATTTATGGTGAGTCTTTGATCTTTTGGATTTCATCTTCCACCGTGTGATTGTGGCATGAAATACAATGCTAAGATACTTCAGTAACTTTGCAATTGGATAATTATTTAAAAAATTGGGATGTTTAGCAAATACTTCACTAAAATTAGTATTAAGAAAAGGAAATGACGGGATTTTTGTTCTTTTTTTAAAAAAACTGTTGATCTAGTATATCCAATATATTTTAATATATTAAAAAGTGGGAACAAAATGCCATATGTTAGAGAAATTATAAACAACCAGTCCAATTGACTGCTGAGACTTAGTGTGACATAGTGCAATAGTTTGAGAGACAATTTGGTGTAATGATTAAGGCATCAGACTAGAGACTGCAAGTTCTAGTCCCATCTTGAACCCAAAGCCAGCTGGCTGATCTTGGGCCAGCCATTTTCTCTCAGCCCTAGGAAGGAGGCAATGGGAAATCATTCTGAAAAACCTTGCCCAAAACAACTTCCTTATTTTTCGGAGTATGAGACGCACCTTTTTACCCCCCAAAAGAGGGTGAAAATCCCCATATGCCACTTGCTGCCTCTGTGGCTGCTTGCTCCCCTTATATTAACTTAGCATGCTGCACAATGGGGAAGACTGTCTCCCCTGTTCCGCAGCATGCTAAGTTTAAATACAAGAGCTGCTAGCAGCCATGGAGGCAGCAAGAGGCATATGGGAAGACACCGCCGTTATGTTCTGTGGTTGCCTTCCCAGGTGCGTGCAAAGGCTGCCCCTCTGCTGCAATTGCCACTATCTTCTGCTATCTTCTACGCGCCCCACACAATCGTCGCTCACCTTCCGCTCACCATCTCTGCACCCACCCCTCTGCTGCAATCACCACTATCTTCTGCTTTCTTCTGTGCCCCCCACCACAATCGTTGCTCACCTTCCGCTCACACCTCCGCGCCTGCCCCTCCGCTGAATCGCCGCTACCACTGCAATCTCTGCTGCAATCGCCACTACCTTCTGGCTGCCTGCCAAGCAGAGCAATTGGCGATTGGTGCGTCCAAAATTTTTCTCGTTTCTGGGGATCAGGTGCTCGCATCGTGCCTGATGCATCAAGACCACGGCGGCGCAACCTGAGCGTGGTGAGCATCTGATCCCCAGAAATGAGAAAAACTTTGGATGCACCGATCACCGATCGCCTCTCTGCTTGGCAGGCGGCCAGAAGATAGCGGCGATTGCAGTGGTGTGGCGGGCGCCATCACACGCACCTCGGCAGGTGAGTGGAAGGTGAGCGACAGTTGTGGCGGGGGGGAGCACTCGGCAGGTTGCTCTGCTGTTAGGTTTAAAAACCCTTGCCCTAACCCAGAGGTCTTCAAACGTGGCAGCTTTAAGACTAGTGGATT
>JANHFM010002027.1:51960-61977 GCA_032468115.1 Grayia smithii
AAAATTTTTTTCCCCATCTTAATCTAACATACTTTAACTATTCTTAACTAATCTTATCTATTAAACTCCAAACACATCTATGGAAAAATTCATATCACTCATATGCTATTTGTAATTTTTTAGTCCCATATTTCTTTTGACTATAGTCAATCCATAACTTCCACTCCATTTAGTACTTCTCTTGCGTATTATCCTTCAAATAGGCTGAAATTGTAGCCATCTCTGCCAAATTTGCCACTTTAAGTGTCCAGTCCTCAATAGTTGGCAATTCTTCTTTCTTCCAGTGTGGGCCTGTAGTCTTGATGGTCCAAAATGTCCAAGATGTAAAGATTCATAGATTCTCTTCCTCTCTTCGGTAAATGCTGACCTGCTAGACCAAGAAAACACAGCATTTCCATGACAGACATTGATTGTGTGTCATAGTGGGAGGGAGGCTATCGGCTTAAACTGCAGCTTTGTCATTTGGATCACTTTGTAGAATTGTATTTGCAGTGGTCTTAAGCCCAATTCCCATGTGATTGAAAAGCATTTCTTCACAGTTGTGCTTGCAGAGGGAGTTTAAGCAGGTAATTTGGTCCTCCAAGGGCAAACCACATGTGTTTATTTACTATATTTAATATGAGGCTTCATTGTCCCTTGGAATTGGGTGGCTCATAAATTCAAATAAAATATTTCGTATAACTCAAGAGACAGTACAGAATGCTCCCTCTTCCCCATGACTACAAGAAACCTGTCAGGTGGGTTGGGCTGAGCATGAGGGATAGTGCCAAAAGAAGGACTAGATCTTATGACCTCTTGCTTTCTAGCCCAGCTCTTTCCACTACTTCAAAATAACTATAATAACTAAGTAATTCCAAATATGATGTGATTTAGATTTTTCCATGTCAACTTTAGAAGAACTGCAATGTCTTGAAATTAAGAAAGTCATGTTTATATAGTAGAAAGTACTTGGTTGCATCCCTTCCTCTAGGCTGCCACTCCCAAACCAGTCAAAGGGATGTTGTGAAACTGCAAAGCCTCTTTGGAGAACTGCATGCTTTCTCCTGCTCCCTTTTCTTGGGTCTACATGGGTGAGCTGTGTTGTGGTCCTTCTGTGCTTCCTGTCTCCTCCTTTGAATAAAGGGGACTACGAGGAGTGCATGGCTGTGGTTCTTTGTATGCTTCTCTCTCCTTTTCTCTGTCTTTTTCCCCTGGGGAAAGTGGCTGCAAGGATGCTCCTGATGCTTTGCTGCTTTTGCTGGGTGTCCAAAATGTCTCAGTAGTGCCTCACCTGCCTGGCTAGATTGAGCTCCAAACTGTAAACAATTTTCAAGATCAAAATTGTTTCCACGTTATGTCATACAACATATACATTACCAACCTAATTAAGATCTGCTCTCTAGTTCAGTATTCACCACGCTTTAGTTGACTGAGACATCTTGGACTGGGATGCATTTATAGGTCCACTATTACTGTGATTCTGATATTCTTTTCTCTTTCCTCTCCCTGCTCCTCTGCCCCAGGGAAATGAGGCTATTGCTGGAGTGCTAGATCTTGGCACAATGGAAGTCTTCTCTATTTTTGACGCCATGCAAAAAGGTCTCCTAGACCAAGAAACAGGCCTTCTCCTCTTGGAAGCCCAGGTGATCACAGCTGGTCTGATGGTTCCCAATGCCAGGGAAAAGCTCTCGCTGGCAGAAGGCCCAACAACAGACGTAATAAATGGCAAGATCTACCAACATTTAGAGGAAATGCAGGATGCTGTCCAGCTGATCAAGAACATGCAACTCAAAGGTAGCCCGTTTCATCCTGTTGTTGCTGCCATCGAAAATGGAATCATCAGTGAAAATACTGGACTAAAAATAGCACAAATACAGCTTCTCACTGGAAACTTTATAGATCCTTCCAGCCATGAGCAAATTGGTTTAGAAGATGCTCTTCAAAAAGGCATCATTACCAAACATTTTCATGAGATGTTGGTATCTTGCTTGAAATCTTGTGAGGAGGCTTTGACTGACCCCAGTTCAGCTGACAAAATTAGCTTCAATGACCTGATGCAGCAGTGTGTCCCTCACCAGGAGACAGGGCTGAAATTGCTCCCAATAAAACAGGTGTCAGGTGGGATGGTGAGCTTCCAGGCAGGCCAAGATGCAAGCATCCTCTCTGCAGTTCATGAAAGACTAGTAGAAAAAGAAATGACAATGGAATTACTAGAAACTCATCTCTTTGCTGGTGGCCTTGAGGACCCTAAAAGCAATTGCCAGTTAACTGTGGAGGAAGCTGTCAGACATAATTTAATTAAGCAAAAATTGGCTTGTGATCTTCTGGTCAGACAACTGCAGACTGGTGGCATCCTAGATACCCTTACCGGAGAGAGATTTTCACTACAGAAAGCGATAGACAGAGGCCTGGTGACATCAAGCCTTGCAGTGATGATCCTGGAATCCCTTCATTCCTTTATAGGACTTGTGAGGCCTGAGTCAGGAGAGATTGTGCCTGTTATGGATTCTCTGGAGCAAGGTATCCTAACTTCTGAACTGGCTGATAAAATTTTAAGAGGCAGGCAAAACATCAAAGCACTTTTTAAAGCAGAGACTAATGAAATCCTTCCATGGAAGAAAGCTGTTGGTTGTGGAATCCTGAATAAAGATGTTGCCAAAACATTAAAATCAACTTGCCTCCCTGACTTCATTCCAGGGATGCCCCTTTCTGGCTCCTCAAGCAGCTTCCAAAGCTCTTCCTCTGCTCAACCAGCAGATCATGGAAAACAAAACACGGGTCCCTTAAGAAGCTGTGAAGAAAGGATGTTGCTCTATTTGATGACTCACAGCTATGTAAACATCCACAATGGTGAAAAATTGCTTCTGGTAGATGGAGAGTTAAATAGCCTGTCCGAAATCCTGGTGCCAGCAAAAGAAAATGGCTCTAGCATTGACCTCTTAGAAGCTAGCAAAATGCAACCCCAAGAATGGCGTGAGGATGTTGGCAGGAATGCCACAATCGAAGAAACTGGATCCTGCAATGAAATAATTTTAAACAAACTCGGGCTTAATTCATCTGCATTAGAAAACAAGCAGGAACAAAATCTGCAACCCTACATTTCTCTACCTAGCAAAGGAATTGAATTGGAAATTGGAAATATAAATGAATTTGTGAATGTGAAGGAAGATGAAACGATAGCTGATCTTGCAGGAGACTTCAGAAGTGAGATGGATGACCCCAGAAGAGAGGAAGGTTTGGTGATGATACAGAACAAGCATCATATGGAGCTGCAAGAATGCAAGTCCGATTTTGAAACGGAAACTAGGAATAAGGAAGTCAAGTGGGAAGAACCCCAGCTTGAAAAGCAACTATCAGAAGTGGAAAAGATGAGATTGGAAGAGCAAAAAAGAGAAATGGGAAAATATGATGTCAGACAAATAGATTTGAGTGTTGACAGTATGGAAAAGATGAAAAAATCTCACATTTTAGAAAAGGAAGTAGTAGCAGTAGATAAGAGACCAGAGGCTACCAACTGGTCAAGCATAGGAAAAGTGCAAAACGGATCAACAGATTGCCTTTTTATTCAAGCCAAAGGGAAACCTATAGATGGACATATTAAAGGGGAGCAGTTGGCCACAGACAAAAGAGTTGTTCCTATCTATCAAAGTGCTAGTTCTGTATTGCCAAAACTATCTGCAGAAGACAACCCTCTGAATGTGTTGTTAATGCAGCTGCAAGAAGGTGGCATAATTCATGAACAGACAGGGAAGAAAATGCTCCTGAATGAGGCCATTGCCTGCGGAGCTGTGCCCAGCCATACAGCCATTAGAGTGATGGGTGAGATGAAAATGTTTAGCGGCTTCTTTGATGCAGAAACCTCGGAGTCATTAACCACTGAAGAAGTAATCAGTGCAGGATTGATGGATGAGAACCTTCTCCAGAAAGTATTAGCTTCAGATCAAGCCATAAGTGGTATTATTGACCCATGGAACAAAAACATTTACTCCATCAAGGAGGCATCTGAGTTTGGGCTATTGGATAAAGAAACTGCTACCAGAATTCTGGAGGCACAAATAGTTACTGGAGGAATTGTTGATTTCAAGCGTGGCAAAAAAATGTCAGTCACTTTGGCTTCCAACCTTGGCCTGATACACAAAACCAGTCAAGAAAATCTTAAGAAGCTGGAGAAAGCATATAAGGGCAAATATGCTGAAGACACACTTAAAGAAAAACTCATTGCTCTCCAGGCTGAAATAGGAGGTATCTTGGATCCTAAAACTAATGAACCACTGACCATTATTCAGGCTGTAAAAAAGGGACATCTGAGTGAGGAAAAGGCCTTTAGACTCCTAACTAAGCAGATAGCCAATGGAGGCATCCTTCACCACAAGACTGGCATGAGACTTTCTGTAGAGGATGCTATGGAACATGAATTGATTGATGAAAGCCTCTATCAAGATCTCAAAAAGGCAGAAGACATATGCTTGCACCATTCCATTTATGCTGCAATGAACAAAACTGTGTCCTTCACTCAAGCCATATCCCTTGGATTAATCAGTTCAGATTTTCAAAGAAAAGTTCAAGAAATACAAGCCTCAACTGGAAGCATATTTGATCCTGGTTTGGGCCAGAAAATTACATTGACTGAAGGTGTTAAGAAAGGATTAATATCCAAACCAGTTATGGAACAAGCAGTAATCACCTCTGAAATGAAGGAAGCTATTCTTTATCCAGGTAGCTGTAGATTGGTCCCACATTCAGAATTGGTCAGAAGGAGCAGAATTGACATTGAGTCAGGACATAGATATTTAGAAGTTATTCCCTTTCAAGACATAAAAGATGAGGTGACTGGGAATGCATTGTTGTGTTCTCAGGCAATTAAACTTGGCAAAGTAGACCCCACACTTGCTTTGAGGTTGTTGCAGGCTCAGGCAGACACAAGTGGCGTCCTGGAAACTTCTACTGGCCAAAGACTGTCCTTGGCATCTGCTCTGGAAAAAGAAATTCTGGATGAAGATACAGCTAAAATCATTGCTATTAATCAGATTTTGACTGGAGGGATTGTTAGTGCTGAGAGTGGAAAGCGGGTAACCTTGAAAGAGGCCACTGAAAAAGGCTTAATCACCCCAAAATTAGCCAGTGCAATTCAAGAACCTGATCCAGTCACCAATAAATATGGACATGACTTAGAAGAACATAAGGGCCCTGAGCCCCAAAGGTTGCTGCAAAATGATGCCTCAAAGCCTGAAACATTGGCCGTTTATAAATATCCTAGTAGTGAAGAACAGATGATGCCATCTGAAGCAATGGACTCCAATACTTCTGCCAATGCTGGCATTGCTTTATTGAAAGCAGGTGGGAAGATGGAGAGAGATGAATCTATTCCCCCTTCCCCTTCTACTGTCTCAACTGCGGCTAGCTCATTCAGTCAGTTTTTAGAAGAGAACAAACTGGTACCTGAGCTTGCCTTCATGTTGGACCCAGTTGAAGACCTGAGAATAAAGACCCAGAAAAAAAAGAGTAAAAAGCAAAATAAGTTGAGGAAGAAAGAACTTTTTAAAGGAAAGCTAGAAAGGCAAACAAGAAGGAATCAAGAGGCTGAAAAGATACTAGAGGGAACTTATCCTGTGGACAGTAGCACAATTAACGGAGACCAGGAGCAAAAGGAAGAAGTGTTTCAGCCAGAAGAAAGTGCTTGTGTATCCCTTGGCCTTGAAATAGCTAATAGAACCCTGTGCATAGAATCTGTAGAGGGGCAGGCATCCAAAGAACTCAGTTCCGTAATTCAACAACAAAAAGAAGATGATGATATACATTTCCAAGCCTCTACCAACATTGTGTCCAACAAGCAGGCTGATAACATATTGCTTCGGGATGCCAAAATGGAGCTACCAAGTCAAGGTTCAGAATTAAAAGCTCATGAACTTAGCACTGTGGAAAGTGTTGACTCAAAAACCATTAAGAAGAAGAAAGCAAAAAAGATGAAGAAACAAAGTGCTCCCTCATCAAGTTCCAGGGACAGCACCCTGACAAGAAGTATCAAGGTGGAGTCAATCCCTAGCACTGCAGAATCCTTGCTGGAAAATCCATCTGGGGGGCTAACAAGCCCACTTAAACAAGGTGGAGTTAAAAGTCAGGTAGGCAGAAAAGAGAAGCAACATGTGGGAGTTGAAGAGAGCCTTGCCCAAAAGAGAGATGCACCAGAAGAGGTTTGTGTACAAAAGGCAAGACTTTACAGAGATTCTTCGACAGATGCCATAGAAGAACAAATATTGCTTAAAGAAAAGGAGAAACCTTTTAGCTCAGAAGAGCAGGTAACCAAGTATACAGAATCCTTTGGGTCTTCTGAGTCAAAATCAGAAGATTTTCAGAACAGAAAAAAATTAGAGGACAAGTTAAGTTCTTACTCCTCTGTGACATCATTCATACAAGAAGAAACTGGGGTCAAAGAAGTACTTGGAAAAGTTGAAAACATTGATCTTAAAGAGCTGTCCATGTCTTCAGAAGCAGGAGAGTCGAGGCAAGAAAGTGACATTACTGGACCAGAGGGACAAATGCTACAAGACAGGGAGTTTCCAGAAAGCAGAAAGGGTTATTCTGAAAAGTTGTGCATGCAGCAGGAATCAGAAGAAATCAGAGAAGTTGGGAATGTTGATGATTCTTCCTGCGTGGTTGAAAATACAAAAGAGAAATATCAAGATGCTTCCACATCTACCAAGGTAAGTAGTTTAAATCTTATGGCTGCTCATGCATATCTCGTATCGTGAGTTAACTAGACAACTAGTGTATTTATGAAGACAGAATAGATACCTAGTGAAAGTTGTCTGAAAACCACTTTATATAGTGGTGAAAGGACCTGGCTCGAAACTGGGGAACACTGAGTTCTAGACCTGCCTTAAGCACAAATGGGTGACCTTGGGCCAGTCTCTCTCTCTCAGCCCTAGGAAGCAGGCAATGGAAAACCACTTCTGAAATCTCACCAAGAAAAGTGCAGAAACAAATCCCATAGTCTTCTCCTTGAACTGTCAAGCTGAGAGCTAGGCAGCTTTATAGCTGCTTTATTCTATTTAATTGTATTTACTTGCTGCCTCCTGACTGGATCAAAATCCAGAGGGCAGCTAAGGAAGTTGTACACAGTCAATCAGTGTTGTAAATTATCTAGCATAAATGGTTACATCTGCAGTAAAATATTTAAATTGAACAATATTGCAGCTAAAAGCCTAGCCAGAACTTCATATGGCCAAATACAGAAACTAGTTTAATACAGTGTTGGAGTATTGTTAATTTGATGGGGACTAGTAAACATTTTTGGAAAAGGATCTAAGAAGGTGAGGACATTCCAGAGAAATGTTTGCTTCGGTTTTGCAAAATGATCGTTAACCTAAAAAATGTGATTGGAAGAAAAGAAACAGATATTTTTTAGAAAGAAGTAGTAGTGTATAAATGTAACAAAGTCCAAATGTTTTCTCTATTCGTATCTATTTTATGTATTCAATTCGTGCTTATATATATTACCTAATAGGTTCTTGACAAATAAAACAAACAAAGAAGTAAAATAAAATAAATAAATATCCCTCCTGCTCTTTCTCTCCTGCTTTTCCAGCCTCCATTTAGCAAATGGCTTTGCCTGAACTATGATGAAAGGCTGGTTGCGCTGCTCTCCAGAGTGCGGAGCATTGAGATGCGCATGCAGAGGGTTCAGCTGACGGAGCTGAACCTCCAAGCGCTTCAAGAGCTGCTTTGCCAGGCTGAGGTAAGAGAAGCAGGCCTTAACCTCAGAAAAGCGTGCCCGTGTCTTGCTTGGCTTGAGGACACCGCTGTGCCAGCTCTAGGAGGTTGTCCAGATCAGGAAACTGATTCCACAGGGTGGCTAGAACTATAGGCTCCAGTAACAGAATTTGGCAACTCTGCCTGCGTTTTCCCTCCCCTCCCTCTTTCACCCCCGAGAGTCATGGAGGAGCCAGCCCGAGCCTCTTCCGGGAGCTTTCTTCTTTCCCAGGGCTTCAGGAATGCCTTTGCCCTTTTTGGTTTTGGAATGGCTCTCCAACATAGTCCCCAAGGCCATCTTTATGACTGTCTGCAGGCCGGACATCCAGAGGAGGGCTAGGCAGTCAACTGAGGCTGGGACTAGAAGCCATGTTGGATTGGGCCTGTAGCTGCTCCTGTGAGCACAAAACCGGGTGGGTTATAGCAGGATACCCGACTTCAGTTTTCATTACTTCCTGGGCGACTGGCAACAGGGGACCTAAAGAAAGCCCAAGGGCTGCTCCGGGTAAAACAGCTTTGACCTGAGAGTTTATAACTCAGAGAAGAGACTCTGTTATTCCAGGGATGGAAGGATCCCCTGGCTCAAATTAGCAGCTTCCAAGCCCTGGAAATTTCCCCTGGGGATCCCAAGCCCTTTCCTACTCTCTCTTGCAGCCCACTCCCCTCTGCCAGTTGGGTGAAGTTGCCAGTCTTTGGGATATATGTCTAGGACTAGAAAAATATGGTTCTGCCAAAAGCAGGTGAACTGGGCAGGTTAGGGGGTGGATCCTTGCCTCAGTTTCCAAATGGTTAATAGCTCTTCATGTCTGTCTGTCTGTCTTTCTGCCCTTCTCTCGCTTCCCAAGTTGCCTTCATGTGCTTGAGTCCTAATGTCCACAGGGCCAAGAATGCAAAATGGGTGGACTCTATAGCTAATCACAAAGATGATGGACTTGGAGTTGCTCGTGGCTGAGTCCTGCTCTGGGAGAAGGGAGTTGCTTCCTGCCTTGTTGGTGTATTTGGACTGAGCTCTGGACACCCTTGGAGCACATTTATAATGTGCTGTATTTGTAACCATCTTTTTTCTCCCTTCTCCAAAAATAAAAGTTGTGGAGTGAAAGTTATAAATGCCACATTGTGCCTTCTGATTCTTACAGACCTCAGTTTAGAAGCATTCTTCAGCCCAGTTTCCTCTAATTATATTTAATTACACTTTAGCAATGGAAAGAGGAGCTTTGTGGGAAGCAGAACCTGAGGGCTTGGCTTATATAATTCAGCTGTTTGGCTCCAATTTAGCTTCATGCTCGGACAGGGAAGCCAGTGCCATAGCTGTGGGTCTTCTACTTGGGCAGGGTGAGGGTGACCTGGAATGGGCAGGCAGAGGTTTATTCCAGACTTGGAAAACACTTTGCTTTGCTTAGGTTAACAGCATCCTCTTCATCTTAGGCCTTGGACGGGGAACTGAAGGATCTGTCAGCGCCTGTGAATCAGGAGCTGGAAGCTGTGGAAGGCCTTGTGGCCAGCTCTCCTCAGGAGGTCCCTGAGCAATTACTGAGGGCTTTGGAGAAGGACGCCAAGAATCTTTTGAAGTCTTTTGGCTCCGTCAGGGATGTCCTGACTTCTTGGTTGCTAAACCTTCGCAATGCAGCAGAAGCAGAAAAGGTATTGCCTTCTTTAAGGGCCAAACACATTCCTGGTGGGAACAATTTATCAAATGTAGGACAGTTCTGGCACTCAAACTCTCTAGAAAAAGGCTAAGTGAAAGTGAAAGATAATGGTTATTCCATGTGGTTTTTTGTTCACATGTGACACAGAGCAGTTGGTCTGGGAATTTTTTTCGATAAACCAAAAGTGGGCATTTGGAGCCCAAACTCATAAACTCAGGTGGATTTTGGAGGCCCTGTTGCAATAAGATTTGCTGCAGTTTAGTTCATAGAGTAAGAACTGGCTGTTAAAGTACATTTCCTGCAGTAGAATACTGCTTCTGTTTTCATACATGACATGTTGATACAAGGAAATGGCATACATATATACTGAATGTGAGGTGGGCAGTACTTATTTGACAATTTTTATATTATATAAAATGTATAAATAAATATATATACTACACACACGTACATGCATTCTCACATGATGCTGCAGCATTAAAAAAGATGGCTGACTGGGACCAGTTCATTAATGAGATTGGCTCCGACGGTGCGGAGTCTGGGGGGGAGGCCAGTGCGGGCCTTGAAGAGAACATCTGGGTTGAGTTTGATCCTGTTTCTCTGGATGAAGTGGACAGGATTGTTGGGAGACTGGGCGCCACCA
>JANHFM010002027.1:88529-98964 GCA_032468115.1 Grayia smithii
TGCAGAGCAGGCTGGGTCTTGCAGAATGGATGTCCTTTCTGTATGCAAGCAGGAAAGAGTTCTCAATTTGGAGAGAAAAGGGCTCTTGGGAAGTAAATTTTGGTGTGAGAAAATGGATGGGTATATAGGTGTGTCTATTTTCATTTGAGAAATGTTGGTGTAAGATGAGTCCATGTAAGTGAGGACAAAGAACCATGATGTAAATATTGGTTTAGGCAGGATCTATTCTCGTTCTCAGTGGCTCCTCTTTAGCCATTGGCTGTTGTAGAAAGATTTGTGCAAGATATATTTTACTCTTGCATTATATTTCCGATATCCCCAGCCATGATGGTTTTGATGTTCAGATTCCAGGTGGGCACATGCCAAGCAGGTAACAGAGGAGCGCCAGCAGAAGCTAGAAAAATCAGCCAATGAACTGGCAAGTTTTCAGGAAGCAGAAGGCCAGCTGAGGCCCTGGCTGATGGAGAAGGAGCTTATGATGAGTGTGCTGGGACCACTGTCTATTGATCCTAATATGCTGAATGCCCAAAAACAGCAGGTTCAGGTGAGTAAAGCAAAAGTCTTTTCTGTCTTTTTGTGTTTTTGGACTGAGTGCAGAGAGGTTGGTGTTGATGGAATTGGGAGCTGAGGAGGCTGCATGGCCAATCACCGTTGGCTTGATCAAAACACCTCCAATTTCACTTCAAGTCCTGATAGAGGAAAGGGTCATTTACAGATGCTTGGTTTATTTAACATTTTATTTAATTTGTCTCCCTCCTTTTTTTGGGAGTAAGAAATCATATTGCTGAAAAGTCCGTAGCCAGTCAGCCAAGAGGGGGGGAAAAGTCTTCTTGATCTCTTTCTGTCACTTGTTCATATGTTCTGGAGTAGCAGCAGGACAAATGAGGCAGAGGATTGGACTGGAATGCCATCGTCCTCACCAGCAGTTTTGAAAATCTGAGCTGTATTAAAAGCTCAACCCCTGCACTTTCTGTGCAACACTTCCAGAAACTCCATGTTCAGATGCTTTAGAGTTGTCAAATGTGCTTTTAGCTCTGTTGTCAGCCAGTTTAAACTCCTACTTTTTATGACTAACCTGTTTGGCTCTTAACTGATTTGTTAGTTAGTATTATATATGTCTTACACATCATTAAATGTTCCTTCTGAATGAAAATTAAGATGCTACAGTTAATTGATGATATAAATATTGCCACTTGTTGCTTCAACCCTGAAGGTTCTTGGAAGAAGGTGTTCCTTAGACCTGTTATGTATTTGGCTGTCAAGTATAGTTTTCCTCGATGGGTTGTTTCCCATTCCACCAAGTCCCAGTTCATGTGGCTGGAGTTGCTTCTTTGGTCACAGTAGTTGGAAAATAGGAGGTTGCAATCCAACACATTGTGGAATACATATTGAGTGATTCCTAGGGCATCCTCCTAATTTTCCATACCCTAACAGAAGTACACAATCAAGGAAGCAATATTCACACAGAATGTCAATAATGAGGATGAATAATGGGAAAAATGGGATTCAGTTATGGGATCCTAGAAGCTAGAGAAATAGACTCCAGTCGTCACTTATTACTGATTACACTAAAATGAAATATCTGTGAATTATGGGACTTCTTTCCCACCAATTCCCTAATAGTGGGATTCATGCAGGGGTGGGTTCCACTTACCTTTACTACTGGTTTGCAATGGGAGTGTGTGCGCTTCTGCACATGCGCAGATCGCCCCATGATAACGTTGGGGAGGGTGGGCAAAGCCTCCCGACGGTTTTACTACCAGTTCTAAGAACTGGACAGAACCGGGAGCAAAACCACCACTGGATTGATGTGAGATTAGAGCGATACGGCTGAAGTGTCTGCTTTGAACACCTCCCTTTTCCTTGCCAGGCTCCAAGAATTTCCTTAGCCACCTTTCATAGAGCAAGAGGTCTCCCTGGAATGTTTCTCAGAATCCTTTGCACTGCGTGGGAGTTCATTTTCATGTCAATCCATATAAAGATGAATCCCCAAGGGCAGAATGCTTGAAAACCACCAATTTATTTTACAGAAAAAGGCATCTTAATTATTTTAGTGGAATTTGGGAAGACTGTCTTTGCGGCTGTCGTTGTGGGTTTCTGAGTTCTTAAAAGGTTGACTCCCACTATAACGAGACTAATAGCATCCATCCTTTCCTTCTCCCTTCATCTTTACCTTTTGTTTTAACTGAATCCCCCTAGTCCGTCACATACTTATTTGTGTTGCAGTTCATGCTGAAAGAATTTGAAGCTCGGAAGCACCAGTATGACCAGCTGAATGAGGCAGCCCGGGGAATCCCCACCAGCCCTGGGGAAAAGGCTCCATCCCACAGCCACATGCAGGAGGAGCTCCAGGCTATCAACAGGAAGTGGACCAAGCTTATGGAGCGTCTCAACTCTCGTTCCAGTCAAATCGACCAGGCTGTGGTCAAGAGCAGCCAGTTCCAAGAGCTGCTCCAGGGATTGTCTGAGAAAGTGAAAGCTGCTGGACAGCGCCTGAGCACCCAGCCTGCCATCAGCACCCAACCAGAGGCTGTGAAGCAGCAGCTGGAGGAAACCAGTGAAATCCGCTCTGAGCTGGAGCAGCTGGAAGAGGAGATCACAGAAGCTCAAGCCCTGTCTGAGCAGCTCTCAGTTCTCATTGGAGAGCAGTACCTTAAAGATGAACTCAGGAAGCGCCTGGAAACTGTCGCCTTGCCTCTCAAAGGGCTGGAGGATTTAGCAGGTAAAACGTTCACAGATTTTGAAGTGAACAGTACCATTTAATTGAGAAGTAGACTCAAAGCGCCAGAAGTTGTAGGAAGATGGTAGTGTGCAGTTGGTCCCAGTAGCTTCTAATGTACACATTTAGGTGGCATTAAAACCAGCAGGGCCATTAGCACATGTCAAGCCATTGTGAATGTTCTCCTAGGAAGGAATCTGTAGGTCATGTCAATGCTGTAAATATAGTGCCCAAACCCTCTGATGTGTATGGTGGTCTAGGAGACAATGCTGGTTCTTCTTTTCTTGTAGTCTCACAAAGAAAGAAAAGCCCCCAAGTCAAAACCAAACCCCATTATGGTTCAGTATGCTTTATAGAGAGGGAAAGAAAGCAAATTCTCACTTCTCCAGGATTGCTCACCCACCCAACACCCAAAGATAGTGTAAGGGACTGGTACAGGGTGTCTTAGAATTCCCATAGCTGAATGGTTCTCCATTTTCAAATTCAGAAAAATGTATTTTAAAATCTACAATAATTAGAACTAAAAATAATTATATATGAGTGCCAGAGGAAAAAGGACGATGGTAATTAGGCTTACAGTAAGTCCTTTACGACTACCAGAAAAAAATACAGAGTGGCAGCCCATCCCATCTCATGTCAAATGCTTCTATTTCCTAGAGTAGCTTGCTTCATATGTGTATAATATTTTCTCCCTGGGACAAGTTCAAAGACTGGTGTTTGAGTTTATATTGTGAAGTACATTTTTCAGCCATGCATCCCTTCCCATGTCTAGGTGACCGACTGAATCGCCTGCAGACGGCACTCGCCAGCTCCCAACAGTTCCAGCAGATGTTTGATGAGCTCCACACTTGGCTAGAGGACAGACTGAAGCAGCAGGCACAGAGTGGGCCAATCTCAGCCAAGCTGGAGAAGCTGCAGTTTCAGATTCAGGAGCAGGAAGAATCTCAAAAGAGCCTGAACCAGCATAGTGGCTCCTATGAAATGATCGTGGCCGAGGAGGAATCTTTGCTTCTCTCTGTTCATCCTGGGGAAGAGAAGGCAACCTTGCAAAGCCAGCTGGTTAGCTTGAAAGCAAACTGGGAGGAGCTGAGCAAACAAATTGCCAGCCGGCACTCCAAACTTAAGGACTGCATACAGAAGGCCCAGAAATATCAGCGCCATATGGAAGACCTTTTCCCCTGGGTGGAGGATTGTAGGTCAAAGATGTTAGAGTTAGAAGTCACTCTGGATCTAGTGCAACTGGAAGCTGCTCTTCTAAGGTCAAAGGCCATGTTGAGTGATGTAGCAAAACGACGCTCCCTTCTAGAGATGCTGAATAGTGCTGCTGACATCCTCATTGATGCATCAGAAATGGATGAAGATGACATTAGAGATGAGAAAGCAGAGATCAACCAGAAGATGGATGCTATAACAGAGGAGCTCCAAGCCAAGACTGAGTCCCTTGAAGAGATGTCTCAAAGGCTGAAGGAGTTCCAAGAAAATTTTAGGAGCATTGAAAAGAAACTAGAAGGGACAAAGCATCAGCTGGAGATCTATGAAGCTCTTGGCCCTCAGGCCTGCAGCAGTAAAAATTTGGAAAAACTGAGAGCTCAACAGGAGGCTCTTCAGACCTTGGAAGCCCAAGTGGATTACCTCAGGAATTTCACTCAGGGTCTCGTGGAAGATACTCCAGATGGATCAGACTCTTCCCATCTCTTATGCCAAGCTGAAATTGTCCAGCAAGATTTCAAAGGGGTGAAGCAAAAAGTCAATGAATGTTGTAAAATCATGGAAAGCAAGCTTGAAGGAATAGGACTATTTAATAATCATGTTCGGGAAATGTTTTCTCAACTGACTGACCTAGATGATGAGTTGGATAGCATGGGCCCTGTTGGAAGGGACATGGACAGCCTCCAGTCCCAAGCAGATGATGCCCATGAATTTCTGGCCAAACTTCAGTGGTTAAGATTGGATATCCAAGCTTCTGAAGAGAAATGTAGACAGATGCTGGATGATGAAGGGAGTCCTGATCTCATAGGGCTGAAACGTGAACTGGAGACCTTAAAGAAGCAATGCACCAAATTGACTGAAAGAGGGAAAAGCCGCCTGGAGCAGGTGGACACCACGCTGGCTCGCGTCAAAGACTTTTACAAGAAGCTGAAGGAGCTGAACTGCAGGACCACAGCGGCAGAAGAGGCTGAAGCACTGCAGTGGGTGGTTGGGACTGAGGTGGACGGAATCAACCAGCAGCTGGCAGATTTCAAGGTAAGAGCCTTTTCCCTCCTAAAGGTCTTTCTTCTTTATACTGGATCCAGTCCTGGTTGTGGGTGTGGCTTTTCTCAGTTGCGCACCGTCTTCCTGGAGATTACCAGGGTACATCAGTGACAGGGAGGTAAAATATGGCAGAAAAAATGAGCTTCTGGCTTGTCATTCACCAGGGTTGAATTTGCCTTTCATATCAGTATTCACTTGGGTAGCTTTAGGAACATGGTCCACTCAGGGTGCATTTGTTTAGAATACTTGTGTTTGTGTACTTGTGCACTTGTTTGTGTACTCAACATTAAGTTTGATATTTGACACATCCTATGTAATAAAAGGAAAATAGTTTACATGTTTTCGTGAAAAATAGTTACACCAATACCTGTTTTTAAGAGAGGCAAGGCAGCCGTCATTTGCGGATGCTTTAATTTGTATTCCTGCTTAGCAGAGCACTTCAATCATCCCTTCTAACTCTTGGATTCTGTGATTTGAGTCAGATCCCGGCCCAGATTATGGAGGCCTCCTCCATATAAGGAACCTTGGGATACAATGGTGCTAGGGGTTTCCTCAGGTTCTCCTAAGCTTTTGAACTGTTGTATAGGCACACCTTTCATCCTCAGCCGATTTCATTCTGAGGAAATGCAAGGTGTTTTTTTTAACTGGGTCTCTTTTGGTAATAACCACCTTGGATTCTCCCTGCTAAACAAGTACAACAACCTCCTCAGGTGCTGAGCACGATTACATATCCATCCCAAATAAATGCATTTTTTAAAATAGCTTAACTAATGCAATAGTGTCATTTCAGGAAATCCACTCCTCAAAGTTTGGTATGAAAATGATAGAATGTTGAATGAAAGTCCAAGACTCTGTAGATTTTGAAGTTCTTCTGTAGAGTATCTAAATATCTCAGCAGGAACGTTGAGTTCATGAAATTTGGGGCACTGTTCTTCATTTGCTATTGGGGAATATTATGAGCTCTAATCTGAGCTCTGTCTCAGAACTGCAGACTCTAAGAAAATGTTGCCTTCCACCAAAATAAAGCAGAACCACATTTGAAAAATGAAATTTCACTTTCAGGATACAAGTTTTCAAAGAATAAGGTTTGTGAGATTTTGATGGATAACAGTAAGTCAATGCTCAGTTATTTGCAAATTATATTATTGTTTTGTAATTCTGCTGCAGTTAAGCAAATCTGCCTTGTTGAAATGATGTTCTTGTGAATGGATATTAATTGGTTAACTAGTGAGTTGACCTAGTCTTGGAAGAATCAAGGCATAAATTAGTTCAAAGGGTAGAGCCAATGTCTCCCTTAATGGGACAGGGAAGTCCAGTTGGGAAAAGGTTCACCAGCTTGGGTTGGCAGCTCTTTCCTATCCAGACAGAAAGAAGCAGCCCAGTGGGGAAGGAAGCAGTGAAGCAGGAGCTTCCATCGGCCCCTGGGTGAACAGGTTGAGGGACTTTCTTGTGGTGTTCTCATGCTTCAGCTGAAGCTTGGCTGGAGCTGAAGGGAGGTTGAGACAGGGGTGAAATTCAAAAAATGTTCCTACCAGTTCTGTGGGCATGGCAGGGGAAGGATGCTGCAAAATCCCCATTCCCTCCCCACTCTGGGGCCAGCCAGAGGCGGCATTTGCCGGTTCTCCGAATGACTCAAAATTTCTGCTACCGGTTCTCCAGAACCTGTCAGAACCTGCTGGATTTCACCCCTGGGTTGAGACAATGGGAGGAACAAATATGGGTGGAATTTGCACCTGAGAGGGTTAAGTGAGTGGAGATCCTGAGCAGGACAGAGCATTTTCATGATTTGGGTTGGGAGGAACTCAGAGGGGTGATGGGGTCATGGCTCTTGTGGTGTTGTTAAAATCTAAATTCCTCTGTTGCTCTTTTATAGGGAAGCTTGTGTAGGTTTGAACAAGCCTGGATGAAGGCACATTGGCTGCTGGTTTCACTGACCCTGTTTTGCAGGAGCTGTAGGGAGAATTGCATATCATAGAAGGAGGTGTTAGGAAGGGTGGGAGGAAGGATGCCTTGGAGGCAAGTTGCCGTTTTTTCAGAGCTATCAAAATAGTGAAGTTCTCTCTGGCCTTGGCAATGGAGCAGGTGCTTGGTGGGCGGGCTGAGTAATGCACAGGCTCCCAGGATCTTCCACCAGGCCCTCAGCTGCTTGGTTTTTCCAGTCCTGCAGAGAATTCCTGCATTTATTCCAGCTCGTGGCCAACCCAGAGCAGGCAGTTGGGTTCCTATTCTTTGGGGGAGTGAGGTGAACCCCACTTTTCTCAGGGGATGTGGCTTAAAAGTTCTCTCCATGTCTTTGAACGGGTTCCAGCTTTAAACTTCCAGGCGGAGCTTTTCAGAAATGTTCTTCACGTGGCTCCCCTCTCTTCCAGCCAGCTGAGTGCTCTGGTCTGGGGACAGGAGAGAGGCAGAGCTTGGGTGGAGCAGAGAGACCAGGAGGGGACATATGGGAAGTAGCAACTGGAACAACTTGCACTTGGGGAGGAAGAGGGGGAAAATGGTTTAAAATGTGGGCAGGAGAAAAGCTCCTGCTTTGTAATCTACGGGCTACTGCAGCTGACATGAGTGTGTTGCCTTCTGCTGAGGGTGTGATCAGGGTTTTGCTTAGTGCAGTGTGTAAACTCAGCCATTGTGGTCAGTAGCCCCTAGTTTATAGCTCAGTCTTATGGGTAAACCTTGCCATTAGGATGCTAGGACAAAATGACAGAAACATACAAAGATATGAAGCTTTTCCTTCAGTTTTTCCCTGTTTGGAAGGATTCAATGGTTTTAATAACTCTTTGGGGGATAATATGACATTTTCATTGTGTTTCTATACTCAAAATGCCAGGGAATAATATGACGTTACTGAGCTCGGGCTGCAAAGGAAGCTCAGGGCTACCATGTGGCCTTAGAGATGCAGACTATGGATATCCATCTCTCCTCTTCCTTTGCTAGCAGCCCCATTGTGGAGGGAAGCAGCCCGACCTCTTGCACTCTGCCCCGCCCCCTATTTTAAGATTCAGAGCCCCGTTCTTCTCCCTGATGGTGTTGGGCTCCCACACCAACCCCACCAAGTAGGACCAAGGCCACCCAGAGATGCTCGGTGGAGGAAGCGGCAATCATTTCCTGTTTGAGAGCTCGTCTTTCTAACAACAGCCATCTTTGTTGCAAAAGAAAGAAGGAAGGTCCTGTTTGAAAGCCATTGGCAACTCAGCTGACCCCAGTCTCAGCCCTCTCCTCCTCAAGGCTGTTCAGTTGCCATCCTTTGCCAGCTTTGTCTAAAAGTCGAAGAAACAAAGGCGAGAAGCCAGAAGGGGGATGAAAGGGAAGGCAGATTTTCCAGGTGGCTTCATTTAGCCAGAAAGCTGACAAACACCTGCCTGCTCTTGGCAGAATAGGAGCTGGGCAAACAATGGAGTCATTGAGTGGAGGCGGACATGAGGCAGGAGGAAGAAAGGGCTGATTCAGAGCTTGCTCCCCTCACCCGCCCATCACCTAGGCAGGCTCCGTGGCGGGTGGGGGAGATTTTTCTGAATGGTTCCTGAGATATTCCCATTTCTGTAACAAATAAGGCTGTCTGTGCGTTATGCAAAGGCTGTTGACAGTAGACCAAAGTGGGACATTTCCTAAGGCTTTTCCTTCTCTCATCCCCTTTCCCCTTCCCCCCTCCCCTTTTGGTTAAATATTCTTAATTAAAAAAAAAAAAATAGAAGGATAAGTTTCCACAAAACCCCCAAGAGGCAACCCGAGAACGTCAGCCAGAAATTAAAGCAATGAGGAGTCATAAGTGTGACCCACAGAAGCTTCTGCAATAATTTTTAAGATGCCACCAGGTTCTGCCATTTTCCCTATCAAAAGTTCACTTGACAACTCCCTCTGGAAATGAGGAGAAGCCCACACTGTGCCTCACACCATCCCTTTCCACTTCTTTCCCCAGAGATGGAATTGCATAGTTGCATTTGCCATCTACGTTCTTGGATCTGCCATACGACTCCTGAGCAATCTATGGAACTCTGCTGTGCTTGGCTTTCAGATAATGGTGTTCCCTATAATTCCCCTGTTTGTTTCCTTCATCTGCCTTTATTTTATTATTTATAAAGCTTTTGTAAAGTGTTTGAATACTTAAATGACCATATTTAAATTTTGGAGGTCTATCCTTCCACCAGCCATTTTAGCCTCCTCTCAGCCTGTTTCGGACTCTTGGAAAGAATTGCTTTGTCCAGCTGGATGCAATCTTATGAATGTGGGCATTGTGAACTTTCTCACCTTCCTTTCCTCCTTCTTATCCCATTCCTATGCTAACTTTCATATTGCTATTATTGCCTTTGGGAAAAGCATTCCACTGATTTCTGGACACAGCCCTTCCAGTCTCCAAAAGGAAATCCTGAAGCCTTTTGGCAACTGCAGTGTGTGTGTCTGTCTGCTCTAAGAAAGTGACTCAACAAGTTTGTCTCAAACAGACCTTTTGAATAACAATTCCTTCTGTTTATGCAGTACCTTTTGAAAAAGGACATAGTCTGATTCCATCCCTCCAGCAGCCATGATGCAGTGGAAGTCACCTTCAGGAATGGGAAGTTGACTTTATGTATATAGGCCATGAAATACAGTACTGCATTTTCTGCTGTGATCCTTGTCTTGGTGTGAGGGCACAGATTGGATTCATTCCAGATGTTGAATTCCTTTCCAGTCCATGCACAGGAGAGTTCTGGGGACCTCCTGACTCTTAGTCCTCTCTTCATGTCCCTGGTTCGCTCTGTGATATCTCTTTGGAAACTTATTAATGTGCTATCCAAAGAGACTAAACTCTTGAGAAATAGCGGAAGAATGAGCTTCTTAGGATTGGCTGCTTCAGCAGTTGGACTTTTCCTGGGTGGTACCCATCATTTTAGACCACTTCACTTCATTATTGCCAGGGATCAAAGCCACTTTTTTTCCTTTTGCTTTTCCTAAATCCTTGGGAGAAGGGAGTGGCAAACACACTTTTGAAGTTGCACACTTTTCTGAATTTCAGAAAAGATTTCGTGCTTTTTTCTATCTGTTAACAATAATAGAATAGCAAATTGCCTAGGACATCTAGGACAGGAGAAATATTATTCTCTGAATAATATTGAATGAATTTGGGATTTGCCCCAAGAAATGGTGGTGACAGCTTTGTAAGAAAGGAAAAGAAGCCATGGTTGGCCACCGGGCACCAAGGACAGGCAGAGCATTGCTCTCATGAGCAGCTACAGACTTCTCAAAGAGGGGGGTCCTCATTCTACCATGGAAAACAGGCAGCCAGGCTAGATTGCTCTGGTGCAGGTTTGGGGGTTTCTGTTGTTGGGTTCTTTTCTCTTTCCCGGGAAACAGTCATTGCGGGTGGAAGGTGGGGGTGTTTCATTAGGCAGGATATCCAGCAAGTTTCACTGCAGGACAAGGATTTAAATCTAAGCTCCCCAAAGCTTGTTGATTTGAAACCCTCCCCTCTTATTCTGAGGTAGCACT
>JANHFM010002027.1:101373-114024 GCA_032468115.1 Grayia smithii
ATTTATTTATTTATTTATTTATTTATTTATTTATTTATTTATTTATTCATTCATTCATTCATTCATTCATTCATTCAAATTTTTATGCCATCTCCCAAGGGACTCCGGGCGGCTCACAATAAAAGTATCACAATAAAAATAACATTGGACATATAAAGACTTTTAAAAAGTGAGTTAAAAGAGTAGAATCATAAAAAAACATTCACATCCCGCCTGGGGCCGGATCTCGCTAAGTCACAATAGCAAGATCAATGGCCTCGTGCCTGCCGGAAAAGCCAAGTTTTAACTGCTTTGCGGAAGGCCATTAGGGTGGAGGAAGTCTGGATCTCGGAAGGTAGTTGGTTCCAGAGAGTCGGAGCAGCCATAGAGAAGGCCCTTTCCTGCGGGCCCGCCAGCCGGCATTGTTTAGCTGACGGAACCCGGAGGAGACCGATCCTGTGGGATCTCACCAGTCGCAAGAAGACGCAAGGTATTTTGCAATGGCCAGAAGTGTTTTATGGCAGGAGTCCCCAACCTGTGAGCCATGGCCCACTAACAGTCATTAGTAGTCACAACCAGACTGCATGAATGGCTAGCTAGTGTGCATGTGTGTTTGTGCACAACACTGCCCCACTCATTCGAGTGTCATGGGCGTTTGGGACTCACTCGCATGAGCGTTGCAGGCACTTGGGGCCTCAAGTCACACAAGCATCACAGGTGCTCGGATCCCCCTCACCTGAGCAACGGGTGCTTGCGCACATGTGCACACAAACCTGCCCCTCCCCCTCTGGGCCGCCTATTTATTTATTTATTTATTAAACTTATATGCCGCCCAACTCCCAAAGGACTCCGGGCAGCTCACAGTAAAAAACATAAAGAAAAACATTTATAAATTAAAAAAATAATAATTTAAAAACAGTAAACAGCAGAGAAAACACCAGTTGCCTGATGCTTCAGGATTTTTTAAAGATATGGTACAATGCAGGGGTGGGTTCCACTTACCTTTACTAACAGTTCACAACAGGAGCGCACATACTTCTGCGCATGTGCAGAAGCTTCTGTGCATGCGCAGATCACCCATGATGACATCAGAGCAGATGGGTGGAGCCTCCTGACAGTTTTACTACCAGTTCTAGAGAACCAGACTGAACTGGGAGCAACCCACCACTGGTACAATGGTTCTGAGATGACATCTGCCAGCTCCTTCAGAACTCTGGGATGTAATCTATCAGGTCCCAGTAATTTATATTCATCAAGGTCAGAGAAGTGTTGTCTTACCATTTTCTTGCTTATTTTAATTTTTATTTCTAGTCTGCCTTCTACAGTTACGTTTTTGGTAGGTTGGGCTATAGTTTCTTTTGCACAAAGAGTGGTGAAAAGAATGAGTTAAACAGCTGTGCTTCCTCTCTATTGCCTGTTAACTTTCTTGCCATCTTTATTGGACCAACTGTTGCTTTGATTTTTTTCTTATTATTTATATGTTGGAAGAAACTTTTTTTAAATTATCTTTGACTTTTATTGCAATTCTTTGTTCATTCTGAGTGTTTGCTTTCCTGATTTCATCTTTGCAGATTTGGGCTATCTGCTGATATTATTCTGCCTTAGTTATGTGTCCCTCTTTCCATTTTTTGTACTTGTTCTTTTTGTCTTTCAGTTTATCAGAGAGATCTTTGTGCAACCATGCTGGTTTCTTCTTGGATTTCTTGTTTTTCTTTTTCAGTGGTATTGTGTTGGACTGGGCTTCTATGATCATATTTTTCAGTGTTTCCCACACTTCTTGAGTTGTTTTCCTCTTTAGGATTTTTATCTATGAAATTTTGCTTTGGCTCTCTCCGATTTTGTTAAAATCAGCTCTTTTAAAATCTAAGACTCTGGTAATTATTATGTTCTATTGCTTGTGTTGCATTATATTGAATTCCAGTATGACATAGTCATTCTCGCCCAAGGTTCCGTCAACTTCCCTCTATCACTTCTTCTCTATTATTAAGAATTAAGTCCAGTATAGCTTTTCTCTAGTTCCCTCCTTTACCTTTTGGATGACAAAGTTGACAGCAAAGTTGATTAGGAATCTGTTCGATCTCCCACTTGATGCAGAGTTTGTCTCCCAGTTGATATCAGGGTACTTAAAGTCTCCCATTACTACTGTGGTATATTTCCTACATACATTTGCTACTTGATTGTTAATTGATCTGCCAAACCATGACAAACCAGCACCCTTTTTTTCCTATTTTTCTTCTGGTGCCCTTAATACTTTCCTATCTGGAAGGCCCCCTGGAGTTACAGTCAGCATCAGAGTTCAGCTCATGTTACCTTTATCTTCTGTATCCAAACAGTTCCCCGTTGTCTGCACTCTTTAATAGTAAACAAGAACATTCCCAGGAAAGTCCAGTTCTTTTGTCTATTTTAATTCCAATTTGTCATAATCTTTCAAAATAATATCCCCCTTATTTGTTTTAAGCTTCCTTACATCCACTCCTTGTTAAACTTTTTGTGAACAGTTTTTAAATTTTTAAAACCTTTTCTTCCTTTGTAATCCAAAAAGAAGAATGTTGAATCACCAAGTGAAATTTTCTTAACCTGCCTCTCAGAAAATGTCTCTTTAGCTGTTAGTTATTTACATCGAAAGTGTTTAAGAAATGAGGCTTGTGGGATCACATATATGCTGCATTATGGCTGTGACCTTGGTTGAAACCCCTTGACCCTTAGCCACTCAACTCCCAAGCTAGTCACAAAAACCCCAGTTCCTGCAATCTACTCACAAGGAGCAACTGTCTGGAATGCAAGTGGGTGATCCTTTATCCAGAGAGACTGCACCTGAATTCACAGTCTGGTCATTGATCTCTGCCACAAATGCCATCCCTGTTTCTTCGGGGACATCTAGTTCACCATGAATCCTCACCAGAAGCCCACCCTCCCCAAGACATGAGATGGGGATCGCTGGCATAACTTGAGGAGGTGAGGAAAACATTCTTGGTGCCTACCCATGGGTTTATGGTAGCAAGGATTAGAGTCCTTTAAAGAATTGGGGCTTAACTTGACTCCTGGTTACTTCATGTCAAATCCTTGTAGAATACACTGTAGAAGGAATTTCCACTTGTTTTCTGACTGCACAATCTGTCCCAGACTTGGGATTTCCTTGTTGACTAACCGTGTTCAGTTTTGTTTCACGAATAGCTGCCACTTGAAGCTGTCACGTATATATGATCACAAATGTTGCTCTAGTAACCCTTCCAATTTCTAAAGTAGACTAGTATTCCCAAATTGCCTGCAGAAACGAAACAAAAAGTAAGAGGGCTGTCTTAATCAGCCCCTAGAGCCCCTGCAGCCCCTTCCTGTTGCAGGCACAGTTTGTTGGGGAACTAGCTTAAAAGGATGCTTTGCCCACGTTCCTTGGTTGCCAGCCTTCCTCTTGCAGAAATCCATCAGCAGTTCAGCTGGCCTGAGGGCAGGGTGTGTCCCAGAGCAGCTGCAAGCAGTGGGCTCTCTGGCAAGGCAGTCAGAGCATCTGTTTACTTACCAGCTCCATGGAGCAGCCACTCTGTCTGGCCTTCGTCAAGCTCTATGTTGCAAACTACTCACTGATTTGTAGGAAACAAGAGCTGATGGTCTGAAGGCAGAAGTAAAGGCCGTTTATCTTCATTAAACTTTTTATTGCATTTCTTCTGAGTGGTTTTTTTTCCTGAAAGTGCAAGATATAGGTAGTCCTCAACTTACCACCACAATTGAGCCCAAAATTTCTCTTGCTAACCAAGACAGTTGTTAAGTGAATTTTGCCCCGTGTTAAGTAACTTGTTAAGTAACTGCCGTTGTTAAATTAATAGCAAAGTTGTTAAGTGAATCGGGAGTCCCCATTGGCTTTGCTTGTCAGAAGGTTGCAAGAGGTGATCACATGAACCTGGGAGTCTGCTACCATCATAAATATGAATCACTTACCCAGCGTCTGCATTTTGATCACGTGACCTGCAAGGATGCTGCAAGGGAGGTAAATGTGAGAAACAGTGATAAGTAACTTCAGTGGCGTTGTAACTTCAAACGGTCCCCAAACAAACAGTATAAGTCGAGGACTACCTGCAGCTTGTGTGGAAAGGGGAACTTTCCCTGGGAGAAGACAGCCTTGAGGGCTCTGTATTCTGGGGAGCAGCCCTTTTGTCTCAACCCCAGCAAGGGAGACCCAGCCCACTGGCCGTGGAGAGGGCTCTACTGGGCCTTCCCAAAACATGCCAATTGCCTTAAACGATGGATCATGGCAAATTCTGCCCATAAGTCCTTAGCCCACATTTGGCTGCTTCTTGGGAAACGCTGCAGACTAGCCACAGCTTTAGGGGGTGGGGGCTGTTTATCCCTTGCCCAAGAGAGAAGCAACTTCTGGTCAAGGACTAAGGGCCCAACTGGCCTGCTGTGAGCCAAGCAGTGGCAGGGAATTGCCTGGTGATCCACCTGATTGGGTGGGATTTTCCCAGTTGCCTCTGAAGGCAAAGCATTAGCCTTGTGTTGAGGCTGCTACACACCCAAAAAATGTGGTTTTCTCCTAAAAGTGTGGTGGGGGCAGGGGGAAGCATTGTTGGATCTAGACTGGAAGATGCTGAATGGAAGGAGGAAAATAAAATAAATCCCTTGTTTTCTGAGCACTGGCAGAGGGTGAGAAAAGGAGGGATTAGAGTAGACGGTACAGATTCTTCCTCTTCTATTGAAGCAGCAGGTCTGAAGTCTTTTATTAGCATTAATTGCAGCTCAATAGCAGGATCATTTTAATGCCAGTGATTGTTATCAGCAGAAGGGGCTTCATGGAAATACCTGGTCCTGGGCTGGCCACCCCTTTATTAATATCATGCCAGATTGCCATAGATCCCAGCCTCTGGACGGACAGGAGTGCCTTGCTGCAGACTCAGGATTTGTTGAGAGCACCTTCGCCTGACTCCTGGAGTGGATGGGCTCTGCGCCTGCCTTCTTTCCAGGCTGGCTCCTTGGAGTCACCTGCTTTGTCCTCAGGGAAGAGGAAGCAGAACTAAAGAGGGCCTCAGGCAGATTCCCTTCTGATCCCCACTGCCAATTCTGCATCTTATTCCAGGGGGGTGTCTCTTTAGCAGTGGGAAATTCTCATCAGAAGGGGGTCAAAATGTACCTGTGCCAGGCTTGTACAGATCTGGAGTTTTGGCTGAATGTGAGCTTTGGTAGCAGAAGTTCCTGGAGGGGTCTCAGCCTTGAGACATGGGAATGAATGAGACCCTGGGAATGGCAATCTCTCTCAGGAGACCTCCTTCAACAGAGTTGCCTTTTACACAGACACACACAGACACAGAAGGGAAGCTAAAGAATGGCTTCCATGTAGCCTGTTTACCTCTGAAGTAGGGAAACAATCCCATATTCATAGGATGGATGTTAGAGACTATTTCCAGAAAGAAGACTCCAGGCTTTGGGGCTAAAGTGAAGCAACCTTTTCCTTCCCTTTCCTTCGCTCTCCCTGCCCTCCCTCCTTTTTCTTCCTTTTGTCAGGGCATCAGTCCTTCCTCATCTCCGTCCTTCTTCTTTTGGCTGGAAGGAGAGGTCATTATGTGTGAGAGTGGTTGCAGATCTGGGATTAGTTGTTTTTTTAAAAAGAGTGCCTGATTTTGGTGGCATTCAGTTACTAAACCCATGAATTTTTTCTCTTCCCCATGTCAGTTTTGGGAGCATGGCTCCAAATCTGCATATTGCATTGCGACCTCTATGTCTATGGCATGTTTTGCAACCTTAGCAATTTGTGTGGTGCAACTCTGGGCACTGAAGTCCACATATGTTAGGAATTTTAAGTTGACAAAGTGGGGAACCAGGGCATTAGATATGGTCTGTATTTGTATATAGTATTTATTTGCGGTGGGGTCACCTTAAATTCAGAGCTATCTTCCTTTTCATAAATGTGTTAATGTCTGAAGTTCTACAATTTTGAACATCAAGTCTTGGGGAAAGTGGCTTGCGCTACTTACTTCCAGCTGCCAAATTGCATTAAGAGGAACTTAAAATACCATTCAGATGATTCTTCTTGATGCAGGCATGTGAGCTGTTGCCTAGAAGAGCTGTCGCATAGCTATTTGGGGGGGGGGGAGGGGTTGCAGCAAGGTAGCAGCAGTGGAGTCGAGGCATTTGGCAAGGCCCCCTCAGCAGAACATGAATTGGGCGTTAGTCTTTTCAAGACCTAATAAGAGGTTGGAGCTCTGACTTGTGTCAAAACCCGAGAGCAGAATCTTCAGCCCCCACCTTCCCTAATGGGTTCTTTGGCTCTCATTGGAGAAACACCAACATGCAGGTAACAATTTGCTGAGCACTTGAGTTGTGCTCGAAACTGTAAACCGCCCTGAGTCTCCGGAGAAGGGTGGGATATAAATAGAAATTAAAAAAAACAACTATGGCTTCAGTTGATTTAATCAGTAAATCCATCAGGTCAAACTTCTATTGATGTTTGAGGAACAATTTTTTATCGAATGGAGCTCTTAGAGTTAAAAAAACCCACTTGCTTCCATGGTGACCTTATTTTGATTCTGAATTTTGCTTCTCTGCAACAGGGGAAAAAAGAAGAAAATGTGAAGAAGGCCTTTACATCCAATAATATGCTTTCTTTTTTAAAGGAATTTTACTGTCAACAACTGAAACAATATTGAGGTTTCGGCACTAAATAATGTGCAGTTGACTGACTGCCTCTTCAGGGATTGGTGTGAATATTTTAATCAATTAGGGGCCTACTTAATTTCAAGTTGCATAATTAATTTGTGCAAGAGCTCACCAGAGTATAGTCTCTACACCTTGTTAGTCTAGTGATTTAGTCACAGAATAACACTGTACTTCTGAGTATATAGAAAGCATTTTTCCACACAACAAGCCAGTTTTGCATTTGAGCAACAGTTTATCAGCATTTCAGCCCCCATTTTGAGAAATATGTCCTTTCTGCACTTTGGCACCGAATCACTAAATGAGAACAGAAGCCCTCATATGCAGGTGGACCTGGATCATGTTGAATTATCCTTGAGGTTCTTTGCTTAGCCTAGATTATTATAATAGTAGCCTAGAAACTATTGATAAACTGTGAATGGAACAAGAGGGTCACTGACTTGTTCCCTTTTTCATGCATACCCTTTTTTTTTTTCTTAATTTGTCGCTAGGAGATACAGAGTTTGGCATGTTGATTTTCAAGTAAATATAGCTCAGCATCCCATCTGGCTGCTTAACAGCTCTCTCCACATATCACAGACAGAAATACAGAACAAACTAAGGCTGACATGCTTGCTAGGGCAGAATTCAGAAGGCTTCCAGCCACAGTTGGAAAAAGCTTGGTCCTCACTTGGGTCTTGGAGTGTCCTTGAAGTGGTCCCAAAGAATTGATCTCTGTCTTCTTTGCAAGGATGCTCGAAACATGCTTCCATTCAGTTGGAAAAAAGCAACAGGAGCTGAGAATGCAAAGCCAGGATTGGTTCATCATGATCTGTGTCTTTTTCCTCAGATTCACTTGGCCAGAGAATGTGCTTTTGCTAAAAAGAACAAAAAAAAAAGCATATTCTGTCCCTGATGTCGGAGGAGAACTTTCTGGTTTGCTGTTTCCATCATTTTCGACTGAAGATATGCTCCTACTTTGGACCGTCCAAAGTGAGGTGGAAATGAGAGTGGAAGGGATAAATTCCAGGATTCCCTCACATTTCACCTGCCATCTCCACCATCTGGATAGAAACTAGATCTCATCCTGCCTCCCAGATAAAAACATATTTAAATAAAACCCCATGCCCTCTTCCCCTCCCCTCGTCCCCTGTGTCAGGAGACTTTCTTTATCAGGAAATTTGATCCTGGGTTCAAATAAGCTGTACAGAACTTATTGTACTTGGGGGCATTTTGTTGGTTTGGGTTGTGTTTCTTTTTTACTATTCTCTATTCTGGCATTCTAGGGAACCTGCGTTGCCATTCATAGCTATTTGGCAGGTTTGCCATGACAGCCAATCACTTCAGCTTTTCCCTCACCCACTTTCTGGGGTTGCCTGGTTGAAGGTAGGAGAAGAATCTATGGAGGCATAAGACACTCTCTGGGAGTTGAGAAGAAAGGCAAGTTGTTGGGGCTTCTTCTTCATCTTCTTTCCTCTGCCTGCAAGACTAGGCTGAAATAGCAAGAAAAGTTATCAAATGCAAGTCCTCCCATGTTCCCAATTCCATACAATGTTCAAATCTTGCAGGAGGAAAATGGCAGGATGGAATCCGTCTCTTTTGAAGGATACTTTGACTAATGATATTGAAAGCTGCTGAGACTTTGAGAAGAACTTCTAGGGCTGCTCTTCTCTCCATCTAGCCTTTGGCATAGGTCATTCATCAAGATAGCAAGATCATTGCCAATCCTGGCTGGAAGCCTAGTTGAAATGGGACCACAGGTTCATTTTCATTCTGGTTGGAAATCTACTGTAGATAGAAGAACTGTTCTCCTGGCAGACTTAGGGGAATGTAATTGCTAAGGTAGAAAACTTTGCAGACATTCTGGGAGTTTCCTATTGATGTACATCAGAATATACAGGTTGTAGACTCTGTTAAGGAGAAGTCAAAAGATAACCGTAGTTATTTTTTACCTCCTCTTGGAAGAAGCAGGTGGCTCTGGTGAAGGTTTGAAAGTTGTTTGTAATCATTCTGGAACATGACCATTTTTTACTTGGAATTATTGAAATATGAACCGTTTCAAAAGGACAGTTGTATGAATTCCCCCTCCACCTACCTCCCCCCCTTGTGTTATGTAGTTTAATAAGGGTTCTATGGCTAAAGGAGCCTTAAATTAACTCTGTCCAGACAGTTCAGGATAATTTATGGAATTGGCATAGCCCACCAAGGAATTGGGGCACATTCCCTGTGGGTTGCTGCCCTCTGCTGAACATCTCCAGATGTTCAAGGCAATTGACATCTCTCCCTTAATTTCATCCCCTGTGCAAGAGAATGACAGGCCCAAAGTGAGTTTCTGTGGCTGATTTTAAGCCAGGCTGTCAGGCCCAAAACCAAGAATGATATGTGGCAATTCTTCCAAGCTGAATTCTTTATTGTTTCACACCTATAGACAAATTTTTGCCAGACTTAGACCTCTACTATCTGCATCTACAATGTCCTCTGGGAACTATAAAGGAGGGGCTGTCTTCACCCTCCTTCTCTTGCTATCTGGGCTGAGTTGTCTCTTACTCCTCTGGATGCATCCCCCCTTTTCTGGGGACCCACCTCCTCATTATGGTCTTAAGCCAGCATCTCAGGCCCTATATCACCTGAGATTGTCAGAGTAATAACTTTGTGTGCACATGTTCCCTATGAATTGTAGAATAGGGCTGCTGATAGTTGGTATGGGCAGAGCATCTTCCCCAGTAAGTACTTCAAGACCATCCATGAATTAGGACATGTGAGGATGCTGTATCTCAGAGAAGGGAGATCTTCTCAGTTTCTGAAGGATACTTTCCACAAAAAGTTACTTTTCTTAAGAAAGATGAGAGCTTGAATTTTGTTTAAGCCCCTAATTAACAGGCTCCTATAGGTTTTACCCCTACCCCTACATTCTCTCTGTATTAGTTCTGAGGATAGTGGCCAACCTCTCCAGCCTGGCTTAGAGTTAAGTGATCTCTCTCAACCTAGCATATCTCACAGGGTGGTTGTTGCAGGGAAAATCTGGACAATTCTTATGTTTGCTTCTGGAGGAATAGGAGCAGTGGTGAAATTCCATTTTTTTTACCACCGGTTCTGTGACCGTGGCTTGGTGGGTGTGGTGTGGCTTGGTGGGCGTGGCAGGGGAAGGATACTGCAAAACCTGTTGGATTTCACCCCTGAATAGGGGGGATATAAATCTAGCTAGTAATTGCAGTGTAACGACAAAGTGAAATTGTTCTTCCCAGAAACTGTTTAATCTCTACTCTTGGCCAGTGCCACAGTACTAAGCAGATGAGAATTGCTCTCCTGGACTAGGAGAGCTCCTCCCTTTCTCTCCTTTATGAATTGGGATTTGCTGTCATACACTTCTGATTGTGTCCCAGGAGCTGTTTCACTGGCTCTTGTAGCTACCTCTGCGCAGGCTTCCTGTTGTCATAGGGAGGGGGGAGACCAGGCCTTTGAGGCCCCTTGTCCTGCTACCACCACAACTCATGGAAAATGCATCCAGCCACACTCTTCAGACAGCTGGTGAGAGCTCAGTCCTGCAATGAAAGTGTCTTGGAATAAAACTTTCCTACCATACCTTAAAGGGTGTGGTATTAAAAAATATCCCAAACTCCTAGCTGCCAGACTTAAAATATTAGGCATCCCTCCAAGGGAAGGGGGTGGAATGGGAAACCTTTGACCCTCTTTTTGGACAGCAGCATATTGTGTCATTTAGAGGCACCTGGAATTTTTCCAAAACCAGTGAAGAAAAATGGCTTTGAATGCCGGCCAAATCCAAGCAAATGTTTCAGTCTCAGATTTTGGGAGGTGGAAGAAGGTGCCTGACAAACCAGTTGGTCCCAATCCTGTTAAATTCATATTGTTTTAGTTTCAGAGCTTTCAAACTGAAAAACTGAGCTTTTTTTCTGAAGGAAAGAATGTGCTGGCACTCCTTTTGCTGGCATGAGGAAATAGCAAAAGAATTCCTGGCTGCAAACAACATATTGGTCTTTATTTGTGGGGGGAGGGGTGCGCATGGAATTCCTCAAATTTTTTCCTATAGGAAAACAGAGGAATGTTCAAACAGGCCCGCACAATTTGAACAGCCTGCATGATGGCTGCTTCTGAAACTGTTGCTGCAGCTGCACCCAACTTGCACAACTGCCAGTTGCTGGCTTGGGAGTCAAGCTTGGGGGGGAGGGGCTGGAAAGTGCGTGCGAGGCAAAGGCAGGAGGGCTAGAGAGTGGGTGAAGATGGGAGCACCAGCTGTCCCAGGAGAAACATGCTTGGAGGTGCTGAGTCTGGATCACCTCCAGTTGGCCAAAGGGCCCTTCATTTCTAATGGGGTGCTCCATGTCTCAAAGGCAATTCTTCTGTTGCCAAGTTACCTGCCTTGTAACAGAAATTGTCCTCCTGATGCCACTGGAGTAAGTGTGGCGGCAACTGCTCTCTGGGTTACATGGAGCACCCTGTGATTTGGCAAGCTTGGGTCGCATGGGGGAGGGGATCTGCAGAGGTAGGGGGACACTGCTATATGTTGGCTGCATTCAGACCTCCTGTGATTCTGTTCAGCAGAATCTGCCACAGCTCACTGGGAACAAGACAGGGATGCCGGCCGAGGAGTGGAGCTGCTTCAGCTTTCCTGGAGAGGATTTTCTCATGCTCTTAAGTCTTCTCTGCCTGAAAGGCAGTTAGCAGATTATGCACCAAGTCACTGTTGACAATTAGACGGACTCTTAGGTTTTTCTCCACTGCCACTATAATTGAGTCCAGCTACCTTGTTGCTAGTTGTTCTCTTTCCTTCCATTTTCCCAGCACTGGTGCCTTCTCCAGAGAGTTGGGTCCCTGGAGAAATAGGTCCAAAGCAGGATAATATGAGACTGCTCATTGGTGCCTTGAGTGAGAACTCTGGGCTGATTTGTCTGATAAGCCACTGGTTTTTTGCTTGGCAGTCCTCAGCATTATCAGGTGTCTTCTCCAACACATTGTTCAAAAGTCCCAGTGCTCTTTCTTGGGGCTGAAAAGGCAGCTTATTAGCTGCTGATCTTCATCATTCACAGGTGACCATTGACTGGGGAGGCTGGAAGAGCACAGATAAGTGTTCATGCTCAGCAGCAGCCATCAGTGGATGGGCTCTGGCAGTGAGGCTCCAGGCAAGTCCCTGTGTCTGGCAGCTGTGGCTCTACCAGCTTTGGGCACTGCATTTCATGCCAGCACATCCCAAATGTGGACTCTGCAGCATTTTTTCTCTGTGGCCCTCCCCAATTTCACCTGTTTGTGGTCCTCTTTCACACCACCTTTCTTTCGTCACTTTCTGCTTCTTGCTTTTCTAAACAAGACAGAAGGAAAGCTTAGGTCAGTTTTAATCTACCTTTGAGGCTATTGTGCTAGCCCAGATTCAGATCCACAGAAAGGCCCTTTGTGTAGTAAGGACTGAACTCTCCTTGTTGCCAGCCTGGCTGCCAAGTGGTTCTTCTGAGCCTCATTGCAGAGGCGCCTTGCAAGGGAAACGGTGAGCAAGAGGCACTCCAGACCCACATGGAAACTTTTCCCTGGTTGGAATGCCTCACAAGGACATCAGCCCAGCACAATTTTAAAAATAGGAGTAGGTACGTGTGAGTGTGTAAAAAGTGAGTCTTTGAGCTTCAGAAAACACAACGCTTCTTGGTTTCGTTTGTTTGTTCATTCATTCATTCATTCATTCATCAGATGTATATATATGGCTGCCCTTTCAGGGAGAAAGGCCATCCTTGGTGTGGAAACATGCGCTCTGTACATGCTCTAAAACGCGCCTTTCCTTTTCTATTGACGCGGTTATAACGTCCACTTCAGCTGCCCAAGCTCGGCTCGAGTGGGCGGGCGGGCGATTTCTGTGGATGCCCAAAGGGATGGCGCGCCGTACCCACCCCCACAATCGGCCCCGGTCGGCGAAAGGGCCGGAGACCGGCGGGGAGTCCGAGCCGGGGCAGCCGGCGGGCGCTGGGCGCGGACCCCGCCGGGAACGGGGAGGACGGGCCGGCTGCGGACCCGGGGGCACCGCTTTCATCACCGGCACCGGCAGCCGCC
>JANHFM010002028.1:0-15086 GCA_032468115.1 Grayia smithii
TTGTTATGTTTTTATTCTGTGAGCTGCCCCGAGTCCTTCGGGAGAGGGGTGCGGCATATAAATGCGACAAATAAATAAATAAATAAATAAATTGTCCTTAAAGGGACAATGGCCATATTCATACATAAGAAACTACAAATCTTGGGTTAACAAGTCACAATTTGAATGAACATATGCTGGTTAGGTCTGGTTATTCTGTTATTTCAATTTGGGTGTTTGTTGCATTTTGCTTTTAGTTCCTTTGTTTTTTCTGCAGCCACATCACATATTTGTTTGTTTGGACCTACAGTATATATGATTCTATTTTACTCCTATTTGTCCTCAAAAAGTTGCTCTTACTTTAACAAGTTATATTTGCATATATTTCTAATCCAATCATATTTTATTCAGTAAACACCTTATGAAAAATCAAGATTGTTAACTGAGATAGTACTAAAGCCAAAACTTAATATCAGGACACACATTTGAAAATGCCATACTCCATAACTCAGAAAAAAAAACATGCAAGTAACTCTTTACCTGTTATGCTTCAGGACCAGCTTCACCTTTCCATAACTAACAGTACATAGCTACAAAACAATAATATTAATTAGAAATAGATGCATAAAATCTATTTGTATTACATATAGAATTAGATGACAACAGAAAACTTTCAGCAAGCTATTCCACAAGAAAGGGAAATTAAAACTAAAGGTTTGGCAGCTGCAATTCATAAACAAATGCCCATATTTAGACCATATGATTTCATATACTTTCTCCCAACTTAGCACTCTTTAAATCCATTATACCAAAACACCTATCGCACCAGATGGAAATAATTGGTGCTATAATATTTCTAGAGACCCAGAAGTTGGGAAAGGATGATTTAGTAAAACTCATAACTTTCTAAAGCAGGTTTTGCTGGCCAAGTAAAAGAACATTTACTATGCAATGGACAGAATCCAGTGTCTTCTTCTAGAGGGTATAATCAGGGATGAAGAAAATATTAGGGAGGTTATAAATGGCCAAAAGTTTGCTTTCATAATATGATCACTGTATCCTTGTAAAATCCTGGCCGTGTTCCATAACAGCAAGTGGGAGCATTGGTTTATTACCATGAAAAAAACAAGCCATTTATATCTATCTTGAATCAACCTTTCTCTAGTTGCACCCGGGTTTTGTCTCCCTTAATGAAGTAAATGATCAAATGTAAATACCATTATGTATTATGTATATGCCATATTTCTCTTTTGATTTCCAAAATAATTCTTGCCGTGAAGCTTTGCACCAAAGCCAACCACAAGAGAAGAAGTAGTATCTCTTGTGATGTTTTATTGCCCCACCCCCACCCCAGCATATAGCCCTTTATATCCTGAGCATTCAAATTGATAATGAATGAGTGTACCTTAATAAACTGAATGATCCCATCGGGCACACCAGTTTTACTCAGCTTTTGTAGATATTCAGTGATATCGCTGGTTTGCAAACCCACACTGACAGCAGCATAGAGGGAATAAGCAGTCAGTTTATATTCATGGACATGGGTAGGTCGGCAAACTGGCTCAGCAATAGCCACAAGAAAATCCTGGGCATACTTGTAGACAGGTGAAAAGGCTTCTAAGAAAACATGGCCATCAGGAGCCTAGAGAAGAGACAAAAACAAAAATAAATACATGTACCAAAGCGGTTAAGTATGAGGCAAAGAAAAGAATTTCACCCTAATCAATTCAATGTTGTGAACGTATTTGTATTTCTGCTTTAGTGGAGAGATGAGGGGACATGTGGCCTTTTAGATATTATCGAGCTAAAGCTCCCAGCATCTCTCATTATTGGTTATACTGGCTGAGGTGGCAAGGACTGCAGTTTCTTGAACCGAGCCATTAAAAAGATGCATCTCCAAACCATCTGAAGAACAGAGTGATACTTTTCATAAAATTACCTAAAGAATGAGTAAAAAGTTTGATGTAACATCCTAGAAAATTCACCCACAGAGCAAAAGTAGTCCTTCTGCCTGCATGAGTGACTTTTTGTTATCAATCCTCTCTCCCCCCACCATACAAATCACCAAAAAATCAGGCACCTTATCATAATAGAAGGGCCTAACTTACAGCAAATATTCCTTCCCGCTCCTTTAAAATAGATGAATATGTATAATATGAAATACAGAGATTCTCATTCATCACATGAATCAAACAGGTATGGAGAAACTATTTATAGGTTCACATGTACAAGTTAGCAGACTAGGAAACAATAAGCTATATGTTTCTTTTCTTTGAACAAAACTGTTTTGAAAAGCAGTGCATCTAAAAGAACTTACCACCCACAATGGGCGGGAGGAATGGTCAGCTTTGAGTGGCATCTGGTTCCTGTAGTCTTTTGCACCATATTCATCAACTTTGGTCCCAGAATCTTCCACTTGCTTCCCTGCAGCTGACGGAACTGCTTCTTGGGACTCTTTGCCTGTAAGATCATATTCTTCTTCCTCTTCCTCCTCATAGTGGCGTTTTTTCGATTTCTTCTTATCTGGAAACCCAACCGTAGTTAAAACACATATGCAGTTCCACAACTGTTTTCCCTTCAGCAACATGGCAATACAAATGGAGCTATATCTTAATGCAAAACCTTGAGGGAACCATGAATGTCAGCACATTTTTTTACCGGTTTCAGTAGTAGTTGTTCCTATAAGTATATAGCGATCATTTAACATAAATAGGCTGGCAAAGATTGCTTTAGCTGTTCCAAGGCTTCTTCCCACTTCCTATATTCAAGGAGAAAGCAGACAGCTATACAAATTACCAGCTTTCTTTTAGATTAAGGCAAAATTAGGTTTACTAATCCAACATTTTTTTCTAAATAGAGGAAATTTATTATTTATTATGTATTCATCGCATTTATATGCCGCCCTTCTCCCGAGGGACTCGGGGCGGCATACAACAATTCAAACAGTATATACAATAAATAGGATAAATAAAAAACATCCCAAGAGATACTGCATCTTAAATCTTATTAAAGGGCTTGCCATGATTCACAGAGCAATATATATTCTGCATATGAAAATCTTCCATGGGAAAGTGTGCAGTTACAGAATAGCTTATTCTTGATTATAGCAAAAGGGGGAGACGTGCGTGCAAGCAAAAACAACATCTTGCTTTAAAGAGAGAATAAATAAGGCGAGCAGGTGAAGCATCGATTTATCACCAACCAGGACTGTGGTCAAAGGCATCACCGCCACAAAGCTACCAGCTGGGCGTTACGTTTTGTAAGCATAAGAGAACCGGCATTAGGGCAAGAGGAAGGGAGGGAGGGAAACCCAATGGTGCCAGGTCTTGAAGAAGTTTCCCCGTCGAAGAAACAACGTCCCGAAGACGAGGCTGGCATCCTGGACAGAAGCAAAACCAGCTTCCAACTCTAGGGAGACGAAGCCGAAGAGCCTCCCGAGAAAGCGCCGACACCTTACCTCGCTCTTTCTTGCCCATCTCTAAGGAGCTCCGGCAACGCAGCTCCCCGTACGTGGGCGTCTCCCGGTTAGCCCCACCGCTTCCGGAGCAGAAGAGAGCGAATCCGATTCTCCTCCTCTGTGACGTCATCAGGGAGGAGCTCGAGAAGGAGGAGGAGAGCGACGAATTTGCCGTAGTCAGCGATTGGGTCGCTTTTTCGCTCCGGAGGGAGAGGGCGGGACAAATCCTCCCAGGAGGCAGAGCGAAAACTTTGCGAACCGGGGATGGGAGACCTCCAGGAAATCTCAGGGCTTGTCAGCAGAACTGAGGATGGAAAGTTAAAAGACCCCAAACGACGGAAGACATGTCCGCACAGCTTCCGTATGATTGTAGAAGAACAGCCTCAAGGGCAGGTCTGCAGGAACCTTCTTCCAGTAGAAACGTTTTTAAGCTTGGCAATGTCGACGCATTCCAGCAAGGTTTTTTTTAATTCGATGAGATCTATTGCTCTGTGGGAAATGGATGTAGGACTGCAGCCATAATTAATGGTTGTGTGTGTGTGGGGGGGGAGGTGTTTTTGTTTTGCTCCTTCACCTTTTCACAATCAACACTTAAGAGCCATGAAACTGCAGAGGAGGGGAGAAGAAGCAACTCCTGCCTCCAGCAGCTCGGATTAGGTGAGGTTTTTTTTGCTTCTTGAAGAACAAATACCAATTATGAAACTACTAAAAGTTATTTTTAGATCAGCCATGTAATTTTTTTGTTTGTTTGTTTGTTTTGTTTTATGTAAGCCGCCCGGAATCCCTTTGGAGATGGGCGGCATATAAATGCTATTAAATAAATAAATAAATAAATAAATAATTAATTAATTTAGGGTCTCTTCACTGACGAGCAGAAATCTCCTCTTAACAATGTTGACTTGGGGCAGGAGGTCTGTTCTCTCTCCTCCACCCCCACTAAAGAGAACATTTCAGCTTTGTGTCTCCGCTCAGTAGCTCTTGCCAAATTCCAAGAGGATTCCAACATTCAGGTGTAACTCAGCACTAGCTGATCCACATTTCACCATAGAGATTGCTACAAATGTGAAATTTTTCCATCAGGCATTATTTTGAAGAATTCCGTTTTTAATAAAGAGAATAACCTTCCAATAGGAAGAGAAAATTATGTTAAAATCATGAGAATGAGGCTGAATTCAGAGCAGGGAACTACATATGAAAATAAGATCTGGGGTGTATAAGTCTCAACTCATAGTGGCTGAGGGTATTTTAGGTTTGCTTTTAAAAACTTAAAAGGAGAATCTGGTTTAATCCAAAACAAAATCTTAGTCCCAAGAATGCATTTGAAATTTGAATATTTTAAATATTCTTTAAAAGTTGGCTGTACCTCCAATTTGTAAATATGCCTGCTAGTCAAAATCCACCAAAAGTAACAGGTCAGAAAAATAGTGTCTGAGATATGAGTACTTAGTGGGAAGCTCATCTTCATTGGTCTTTGGATTGATCTGACGCAGGCTACACTCATCAGCTGCCAGATGAAGTTTTTAAAAACTAAATATACCCAAAGAGGCTTGGAATTCTTCAGACCATGTTTCTTCTCTCTTGCTTATTTGGCTTGATGTTGCTTGCTTCAAAGTAATATATTTAACAGTAACAACAGTAAACATTGGATACACAGTATTGTTTGGGCACTGAACAGCCAAAGTTCATACAGCATGCTTTACCCAAATTCACAAAACTTACTGAACCATAAATATAGGTTTGCCTATAAGACTGAGACACAAAGCAAACTAAGGTTAAAATTTACACTTACTGAATTGTGAGGGTGCGAGTCTTCAAGTCTGCACAAGCCCAAATGTATGGAAACAATTTGAAGTATGTTTTATTTTAAATTATCTTAAAAATACCAAATTAAAAAGCTGTTCTACCATTTATCTTAAATTATTGACTGCTAGCCTAGGAATAAAAATCTTGTTTTATTAGCACAAAGCAGAAATTAGCAATTTAGTTTAAAACAGTGGTCTACCATTTTGGCTAGAGCTGAGTATAACAGACTGTTTTTGTATGTTGCTTAGTGAAATGCAGTAGATAACCCTTAATTTATGACCATAGCTATGACCAGAAATCCGAATGTGAGTCATGATGGTTGTAAGCGAGGCATCCATGTGATTAGCCTATTTTTTCAACATTTTTCACAACTGTCATTAACTGAACCATGCAGTTGTTAGGTGAACCCATTCTTCTGAATGGGCTTTTGCTAGAAACCAGCAAAAAAAGTCACAAATTGCAGTCATGTGGCTGTGGGATGTTTCAAGGAGCTAAGCATTTGATATGCAGTTATGTAACTACAGGAGCATGTGTGTGTTGTGACATTTTACAATAGTTGTATTTTACAGACCGTAAAGCACCCATTCAAAGGCCTTCATAACTCCAAATGGTTGTAAAACCATAGTTGCAAGTCTAGGACTACCTGCATAAATATTCTAATATTATACACATTGAAATTAGTAAACCACCTTATATAGAAGTGCTATATTAAATGAATAGTATAGCATATTTATTGACAGTGTAATTTAAAACCCAAGTATGGCAAACTGGAATCAGAAATTTATTGCCAAGCCAATTTATATAGGACCTCACTTTGGAAACAAGATTATTCAAAATCCACTTCATAATCCATTCTGAATTGCCATTTTTCACCTGCAGGCAAACTAATCTGCAACACCTATAAAAATTCTTGAAATATGTATAAACTATAGACAGTATATAAAAGCATTACATAAGTGCTAAATATTATTAACATACTTTTTGAAATAGAACACACACATTGGAAATAAATATTTGTTTTATTAACACTTAAAAGTGCCATTATCTATAGTCATTCCATAAGCTCATAAGGTTACATCCAGTATACCTTTGCACCATAACCTTTCCAGAATGAAATAACATGGAAGGAAAAAAAAATCTTTCTTGTATCAATTCTTGCAGATCGTCATGCACAATCGTTCTGAACGAAGATGTGTACCAGCAATATACACATTTCATAAAACAAAGTCATTTGGTCAAACACAAGATAATAAAAGCATGGCTTACTTTATATTTGATAAAGACCCCAAAATAAAATAAAAAGCCATTTACCAGCAGGAAAATAATGGATAAATACATACTTTTAAAAAAATTAAAAATTATACATTTTGTACAAGCACTATAACAAAGTCCTAATGTAAATGAACAATGAAACAAACCACACCATACCAGGCCATTAGTACACTCTTTAAAAAAAAGAATACCAGTTTTATGTCGATTCTTGAGATTCCCCAGTGCTCTATTTCCCAACCTTCTAGTTGGTACGTCTTAATCATTAATACAAAGATTCTTTCAAACTAGGTTGTCAACTTTAATTTAAACATTGGTATTCTGCTAGTACCCTCAATATGCTTTAATTTTCCCAGTACCAGAAAACAAGGAAAGATTTAAGATCTGGAGGGAGACATAACATTCATTGTAACAAAAGGGAACAGGCAATAAAAACATCATCTGACTTTTCTAAGACTGGTTATGTGTCTCATTTTTTTCAAGCAGCTATAAATTCAAAGATTGCTTTCAGCTTTGCAGAGCAGTATTACTATTCTCTGTATCAAGGAAACACTTTTCAGGGTTTTTTTTTAAAAAAAAGAGAGAGAAGAGAGAAAGAGAGAGAGATACAATCCTTACAAGACAAACCAAACCATTGTCCAGCCAGAGTGTTTTAATATACAATTCATGTCCAATTCTGGAAATACAAATACATTTTGAATGGTTAAAAACAAAAATTAAAAAAATATTTTCTGAACATCAGCCAGCTGAAAATATATTTATCTAGTAAATTATCTTTCAAAGCTTTTATATATTTATCTAACTAAATGCAGTACCTTTAAAAAAAAGAATTATTTAAAAATGTAGAAATGAATCTGTGGAGTCTGTTGGAAAGAGAAAACACAGTACATTAAAGGTATTTTTGTATACCTTATTTTTGAAAGTTAGACATCTTTGCCACATCCCAGTTTACCGAGGCTTTGATGAGTGCATGAAGTTTCATGTAAGCAGTGGTTGCTTAGTTGCTTCATATTTCTGAAAGGTTTGCATACACTCTCATCACACATTGGTGAAATTTGGCATTTGGCTAATTTTCCACTCAAATAATGGTCAAATACTCAAAACTGAATGTGAAAAGACTTACATTAAAGACAGGAAAGAGAAAACTCAGTTAACTGCTATTTTAAACCAATTATGTTGCAATCTATTGCCAATATTTGATTGGTATATTCCAACAGTATGAAGTGAGCTGGAAAATTCCTGTTCACAAATGGAATGATTTGTGTGCATGTGGGTGTGGAAAAGAGAGAGAATAAGCTGCTTAGATGCAACCAAGTTGCTAGATTAGATTTACAATGGGGAACTAGTAAGCAACGTTAATGTCCTGAGTTCCTCAACCAAGATAAAGCCAGAAGTTGACATACATTTATACTGAATTAGAAAATCCTCATACATTCAAGACAGTAGTACATTGCACGCATACATTTTTTGCATACACTCCATAACAGTTGGTCAGAGTATTAAATCAGTGTACAAATTAAACATTTTCAAAAAATGTGCAAAAGAGTCAACATCGATAGAAAAAAATACCATTGTGTACATACGTTACAAACTGTGCCCAGCATTCAAACAGAGAGTAAAAACATTTAGAGAAATAAAGGGATTAAATAGAGAATTTGACAGCTGCATAAAAATGTACATTAGATCAAAAGGATAAGATTTATATATTATTATTCATAGCTTTTTGAAAAATGAGTCTGCCACTGACTTCCTCATATATAGTGACACTTGCTAGAGGTATGACAGTATGAACGTATCATAATTGTGGTAATCTATTTCTTTTTTACAGTTAAAAGTATCAAGTTTTAAACTGGTGATATTAGCAAAACAATCATAGAAAAAGCAAGCAACGTGAAATTGAGCTTTTAGACCCTGTTCCAAAAGAAAGCATTATATATTTTTAAAAACTGATTATGTGCCTGTTGGGTGCACATGTGCATACATGTGTGGGGTTGCATGGGGATAGATGGTATGTGAAGGTAATAAAATTGAATAATTCTAAACACATTAACTCTGACCCATTATTGACACCACTTCATTTCTGAGGTTTCTCAGAATATAGACCCAGTAAACTTTGTAGGAAAGTTATTCTAATTGTCCCGCATAGCAGATAGTTAACACCCAGTAATATAAACCACCTCTCCCTTGTAAGTCAATCATTTAAGTTTGAATATGTCACAATGAAACACCATTGGAGAAATCATTAGCTTTTGTGTGTTTAATTTAAGGGGAGAAACAGAAAAAAAAACTGTACTAGAGAGCATTTATATAATTCCCCACCTATTCCCAAAGGAATGTAATAGGTTTCCTATGTACATTCTTGTTTGAGATATGAGAAGTTTGCACTTTCAAGATAAAAATGCTGCTAAGATTCCAGTAGCTCTGAAATCTCAGGTTTGCTCACTTGCTTGCCTGTCTTTAATATTCATTGTCCTAAGACACCAAAGAGACTATGGCTCTAAATTGTTTGGAATGATGAGACTGAGTATGTGCAATATTTTAATTTGCTATGGCACAAGGAATACTTTGGCTCATTATACTAAGTCTCCTTTTCCCCTTAAGCTGTAAACTTATTTTCAGAATGGAATAATATTTGATTATTTATACCAAGGGGAAAAGATAGTATAGAAATACTTAGATGGAAACTACAATCCATCTCTAACGCACTTTAATCTAGCATATTGTGTGATGCCCACCCCTGGGGGGGAAAGGGGCAGAACAAGAAACAAAATACATAGTTTATTTTTAAAGATAAATTGTCTTTTAGAATAAATATTTTCTAGGCAGAATGTAGCAAAATTTAAAATTAGCAAAATAAATAAAGTAATGGCCAAAAACAATCCAAATGAAAAATATAAAGTACTTGAATGAAAACTTTAACGTTTACCCTGTATAATTTTAAAAGGACTTTGATGCTAGGCCAATATTCTCTATTTATTGTAAATTCCTACAATTTGACCTTTTATGCCTGGTATATTTGTCAGGTCAATCAGAGACCTTTGTTCACAAAGACATTCCCACTTTCTTCTTAACGCTGCAGCCCTTGTGTCCCCTCAAAAATAGACATTCAAAACAGGGACTCCTCAAGAACAAGGTCAGATAGAATATGGTAAAATGTTAATGGAGAAAGAAATCAGATCACAGAAAAGAGGAAGAGACCTTGGAGACCATTTAATCCAACCCCCTCCCCATGCAGGAATCTAGGCATAATCTTCCCATGCCTGTGATCAATCTTTTTGCTCCTCGCAAAGAAATATATTTAATTTAAAGTCATTTCACATTCCTTGTCACAGCAATAATTACATAATATGCACATTGTTAAACCCAAATTAATAATAAAAGCAAGTTTCTGTCCTAAATTGAGATTTCATTGGGATTTTGCCTTCAATGTGTCATCAATTTTAGGAGCTACACACATACAATCCTACTTTTTCATGTTTACAAAGTTTGTGAATCTGCTATCAAGTTGTCAAGGTATGTTCTCTCGAGCTGTGACAAAATACTCTTCTATATGGGATTTTTAAATTTTCCATTTGGTTTCATCTACTAACCATCTATTAAGAAAGACATAAAATAGTCAAAGCAGTCACTGACTTTACACTGTACAGCCTAACAAAGAACCTGGCTCTAGCCTCTCTTATAAAAGATGCTGAGGTTTAGATAATTATCCTCACAGTTAGTAATCTTCCTTCTTTTCTAAGGCAACATATTGTATGTTACAAATGGTGTTATAAGGACTGCTTATTAGATTTCTTTCACTAAGGAGAAATTGTTAAATTGTTTTCCAATTTAAGACTAGGAAATTTGGAAAATCATTATAATTAATACACTTGCTTGGACAGATACTTGCATTCAAAATTCCTTCTGCATAAGCCATATGCTCAATTTCATGGATGATATAGTCTGCAACATTTCCATTTCATTTTGTAATTATAATAATTAAAATAGAGTTGCTGTGCTCATATACAGGATCATTTGCCAGGTGCACATTTCTCTGTAGCTGTATAACTATTTTCAGATGATGAAAGGTGAATCCGCATTATCACAGCTGTGTGAATATTGCATCATTTCAAGTATACCATCTAAATAGTAATGGTCTTCACTATCTGCTACAGAATATGTCCAAAGGTCTGAGTAGTATAATGGATGATATGAGAATAATTTGCCCTAGAGAGATGATGAAACCAATGATTGTTCTGATAGGGCCTACATATCATCCGCAAGTACAATCTAACAAAGTGGGTATATTTAAGATATACTCAATATATCCATTATAAAATATAACTCCACAGTTCAAAGGCCAATGACAAATACAATATATTTAAGCTAATGTTTAAATTCATTAAAAATATTTTACTTTTGAAAAGGCTTCAGATGAAGTTTTAGTCTATATTATAACTGCAGCATTTTTCATTCTGAGCTAATTCTACTTTCCACATAAAGCTAGATTTTAGATAAGTACCTTCATTTTCCCTTAAGGGATATATCTACTTTACTTTCTGTACCAGATCCTCTCTCTCTCTCTTTTTAATTGGAATCTACATATTTAACACTGAACTACAGTTAGCTCAAGCTCCCAAAATAGTATATAACCGGTAGTTACCCTGGGATTGTAAGGCTGTATTTTATGACCCCAGAACACATTTAAATATCCAAAAGCATGGTGGGTATAATTGTAGGATATTGCTGGTCAAGGAGCCACTTGGATTGCATGTGTGTATGTGAGAGCAATAGTAATAAATATATCCAGCACAACTTAGAAATCACAGGAAAGTTGCTAACAGCCACTAAACTAGATAAATAGTGCTTTTGGCTGTACCTAAGGAGTATAAAAGCTTTGGTTTTCAGTAATTTACTAACATACATAATAAGTACACAAACAAACCTGTACTAGTATGTTGACAGTAATACTTTTGCTTAAAAAAACCCCTCACCTTAGAGATATACATTCAAGCATTAAAGTCTGTACTTCTCTAGAGGTGCAATGAATTTCAATTTTTTTTAAAAAATCAACAAATATATTAGAATTTTTTTGACCAATTTTCTTAAATGTCAGACATTGCTGCAAAGTTGGTTCAAAGTGTTATTGAATTCTACGTTAAATCTGGACACTGGCAGGAACAAGATTTGTTCTTATTAAAGCTACATGGCATTAATAGAATACAAATACCTTATTTGAAATCACATCTGATTTTCCTATTCAAAATCAATTCTGTTGCTTGTTTTAAGCAAATACTTTCTTAAAAGAAAGCACCACTGAAATCATTCTCAGTTTACTTGAGCTGCTGATTATTCTAGAATTAAATAATTTGCATGTACGTAGAACTTTCTTATTGCAGAATTTACCAGTTCTAGGGTTAAAAATAAAGAATATAATCATATCTAAGTTTAAGTGCTATTAACATCTCTATCTGAAATTAGTGAACTTGGAATATTTTAGCAGCTTAGTTTAAAACTAATAACATACTTGGTTGGATAAAGGTTTAACATACTATCAGTATATTTAAAAGCAAGGCTTGCAAGTCTATATATAGTTATAACTCTGATAAAAATTATTGTTGTAAATACACCCTAGTTAATTTAAAAAGGAAAGAGAAACTTTATTATGCTACTTAGTAAGTGGTCCTATATGACTTGAACCTTTTCTGTAATCAATATGCTAAGAAAATAAACTTAAGGCATAAAGATAAAGGCACTCAGATGTCTTTGAATGCTTTGTTAGTATAACAAGAACATTTTAATCCAATGGGTGTAATCCATACTTCTTAAACATTAAGGAGTAAAGCTTATTCTAAAAATTAAAATTTCATCAGGGAGACCATCATGATTTTTTTTTTTTAGATTTTAGAATTTATCAAAACATCTATTTTCTTAATCTAAATCCTATATATCTGAAGGTACTGGTGTGACTTCATGCCAAGTCTCCCTGTCACTTTTAAATTCATTAAAAATATCAGGCTTCAAGATGTAAAATACAAATAAATTCACCACATTAAAATGCTTAATTTAATTTGTGGTTTAGAAAAATGCTTGTTGCGTGCTACGTGTATCTATGGTTGCTAGGAAGCTAGGGCTCCAAGATCTACCTTTGATGGGTGCCCCATGTCATACATGGAAAGAAAGAAATGAATATTTGGATTTATGATTGGCACAACTATTCAGGATTATACCCAGAAACATAGCATCTAAGTATGACCCTACATCTTTCTTTCTGAATTTTAGTTATGCTTCACATCTGGGTTTGAACCATTTGCAGTTTCAGAAATGATTTCTAATGCATTTGGACACACATTAAATCTTGCACAAATGGGCTGAAAAATAATATACTGAATTATTTTTCATGTAGCAGAAAAGCCAGCTACACATTTGTCTTCATTTTTAAGACAAATAAAGACATGGTTATGTGCTATATGTAGCTTATGTCTACTCAGCTCTGAGGGATATCAAATTTTCCCTTTAGTGTTTACAGTTTCATTTTAGAATAATTATTTGAATGTGACATATTTCCATACCATTTTCTCATAATCATTTTAATAATATAAAGAATATATAGACTTTGAAATATTGTTAAATAATATTTATGAGAAAGCAGTTATTTGCTAGCTTTTGTTTCATGATCTTTTATATGTTTATGAAATTCTAAGACTAAAAAATAATAGGTTACAAATCACTGTCAACAGACACAATTTGTATTGGCAAGCTTTGAAAGATTCTAAATATCACCTTAGATATTCAGAAACATTAAATATTTTTATATTAGTGTTTTCTTTCTAGCTAAATTGATATATTTATTAAAAGTTTCTAGTTAGGAGACTTTTGCCTATAATCACATAAGCTGTCCCCAGCCTCATTTGATGAAGTCAAAGGAAAATGTAATGAAAATGATCAAATTTTGGCTTGAATTGTAACAGCAAGATTGCTGTCAATCACTATACCTTTTGTTTTGTTTTATAAACTTTTAATTACAAATTCATACTAAAACTGGGCGTGTACTTCAATAACTACATGCCAAATTGCTGGGAACTGACCCTTGTGGCTTAAGGGTAAACCATTAGTACCTGAGCTACCTCCCTCCACTACAGCTGGTATTAGAAGTGTTTGGGAATCCTCTTTATATCTATCTTTTTTTTTGAAGCACTTTTATATTGTCATTGTCAAGACAAAACACAATATTAAAAGAAGGCACAGCTATCATTCTTACTCTGCTGGGTTTCTCTCTCTCTCTCTCTCTCTCTCTCTTTATCCCTCAGCCACACTATGGATTTGAGCAGCACAAAATGCCCTGCAATCTGGGCAAGTTATCTGCAATTTTGGACTCTGCCTACTTTCAAGATACTTCTTTGGACACTGTAAGATGTTCTAATTCTTAACCTGTACTGGACATTATCTTTGAAGATCACTTCACCTTTTGGTAATAGAAGTACTCAGACTAAAGTTATGCAAATGTTTAAACAAAGCACAAAATAAAATGGAAATGTCACCTGCATTTTATGGGTCCCTAGTGTATCTTTAGCTCCCTAGAATAAAAATAACATGGATAGAAATATCCCCTGCTACTTCAAATATAAACATACTTAAAATATAGGTTTAGGATCATTGTAAATTGTTTTATATAGAAATTATATGTAAAATATACACCGCAAAATAAATCTTGTAACTCAGGTATTTTGATAAGGAATATATTTTAAATTGCACATAACTTTAGAAAGGCAAAGGGCTGTTATATCACCATTTTTTTTTATGTAAAGAAACTCCTACTCATCCATATTCAAACAACTTGATCACAAAATTATTCCTGTTCAGAATATATTAAATTCTAATTGCCTAAATTTCTGGGTTTTTTCTAATTTATTAGCAAAAAGTATTGCCTCACTCTTACATTTTTTGTTCTGTATGAATTTAAACCATTTAATATCTTTTTTTACTCCTTCACATAATACTGAGTGCTTTCATACCTGTCTACTCCATAGAATTAAGGACCTTATTACTTTTAAACATTTTAGAGCTGCAGAATTTTGCAAATTTCACATTACTTCTCTCTTTCAGGGATTCACAATTTCATGAACTATTCTTATGCATGTTTAATAAATTGTCAAAAGAAACAAGCCTTCTCCAAAGTTCAGTTGATGTCAGCACTTACTATTTTGTATAGAAAACATATTTCACACCCCAGATCAGGGACAAGAAGAAAGTCAACATTTTCTACATAATCACATTTACCCTCTGTCCCAGTTGTTACCACAGTATCATATATCACGTGAACATCAGACCTGTTAATAATCAGGTTAGCGCTGTGCCAGACTCCTAAAAGACCTTAATATGATAGCTAACCTATGACATGCCATTTCATTTTTGGTGATACATCAGGCCTCCAGACCCTCTAGGTGTTGCATAAGAAGACCTTGTTCTTGGAGGGCCTCTGGAGCCTCAGAAAATCACATAAGAATGCTCTTGGGTGATTTTTTTGAGGCTTCAGAGGCCCTCCAAGAGCAGGGCTCTCTTATGTGTCTTCCACAGAATGAGGAGAATCAAGACAGGC
>JANHFM010002028.1:31355-44491 GCA_032468115.1 Grayia smithii
GGTCCGGATGGAGCCTCCATTCGGATGGATCCAGCTGCTTCCTGCTCAGCCAATCCGCCCCGACGTTGGCCGTCTGAGCTATGTGTTCTGATTTCAATGATAGAGTGTGGACCTCCGCCCAGCACATCAGCTTCATTGTCTTTGCCATCAGAGAACGGGAGTGCGTGCCCCCTTCCCGATTTATATAGGCTTTTGTGGCCACATTGGCCGTTAAAATCAACACATGTTGATCTGAGACAGCAGTCTGAAACTGGCGAAGTGCCAGGCGAACTGCCCTCAGCTCCAGACAATTGATACTGGTTGTTAGATTTGCAGTTGACCATTTCCTCTGTGCCACTAGGGTACCCAGGTGAGTCCCCCAGCCCAAAAGGCTGGCATCCGTCGTTACCATGATACACCTGGACTCCTGGAACTGACACCCCTTTAGTAGGGCCCACCACCTGAGGGACGCATGTACCTTTGATGGAAGTGTCATCTTGACCTGGGAAGAACTGCACCCTGACCTCTGAATTGACAGCAGGAATCATTGTAACGGGTGAGCATGCCATCTTGCCCAGGGCACAATTGAAATACATGAAATAAATTTTCTGAGCAACTGTAACAAGCTGAGCAAAGTCACCTGCCTTTGGGATAGAATGTGAGTCACTAGTGTCTTGATGTCTGTCTGCCACTCGGGCGACAGGAAAACCTGGCCTCCAATGGAGCCTATTATTGCCCCTAGGTGACTGATACTTGTAGGTGACTTTTTTCCAGGTTTACAGTGAAGCCATGAAAGTTGAGGAAATGAATTACTGTCTGTAGATCCGTCGTAGCTTGTGAAGGGGATGACGACAGTATAAGTATGTCATCTAGATAGCATAGAATGCGATTGCCAACAGTTTGGTAAATGTCCTTGGGGCCGATGACAGGCCGAATGGCATTGCCCTGTACTCATAATGGCGATTGGCATATGCAAATCTCAGAAAACTGCGATGTGCCAGATGAATTGGCACATGCAGATAGGCCTCTTTGAGGTCCACTGATGTCATGAAATCCCCTTCTCTGATGGAACCTAAGATTGTCTTGAGGGATTGCATTTTGAATCTCCTGAACTGAATGTACCGGTTGAGAAATTTGAGATTCAATATTCCTCTCCAGCCCCCTGATCCCTTGGGCAGAAAGAGAATAGAGTACATCCCTGTTCTTTCCTGTCCCTCCAGTACCAGCTCTATGGCCCTGATGTTCAACAGATGTTGTATTTCTGTAGCCATTAGCTGTCTTTTGACTGGCTGTCTGGGCACCGGGCATTGAACGTAACGAACTGGGGGACTGGAACAGAAGTGTAGGGTGAATTCTTGTTCCACCGTTCGAAGCACTCAAGTAAAATGGTGGTCTTCCATTGGTGATAGAAATTGCTTAAACGAGCACCAATGGGAGTATGATATGGGACGTCACTTGCCCCTCCTGAAGGTCTTGGACCCTGCTCCCCTAAATGGTCGTTTGGTGGAAGGCTGGAACCTGCCCCTGTCCCTAAAGGCTGGTCTATCTGAGGCATGGTGAAGCCCCTGGGCATAAGATCTATTGTAGGACCTGCTGGGTCTGGAGTCATGCCGAAAGGGCTGCCTCTGTGAATACGGTGAATATCTGTCGTTAGCTCTGTGATAAGAGGATGGTAAAACCTTCCTTTTGTCCTTTCCCTTGACTAAAATCAGATCTAAGGCCTCCCCAAAAAGAACTGATCCCTTATATGGAGCCGAGACCAGCTTCCATTTAGGCCATATCTGCTTTCCAATTACGCAGCCAGAGAAGTCTTCAGGATGTCACCATGGAAGCCAATGTACGTGATGCAAATTTAGCAACATCTAACGATGCGTCCGCCGAGTATTCTGTGGCTGACACCAATTTATTAAAATCTTGTTGAAGCTGTAAATCTTCCGGAGGAAGTCACTCTTGTAATTGGTGAAGCCAAATTAGGGTAGCCCGGTTAAAAAAAGAAGCCGATGTTGCAGCTTTCACAGCCCAAGCGGCTGACTGGTGAGTCTTCCACAAAGTTACCTTTGCTCTCCTATCCTCTGTCTTTAGTAATTCCACTGTGTCAGTAGACAATATCATGGAAGAGTGTAGACTAACCACCGATTGGTCCACAGAGGGTAGGCCAAGTAGGCCTTCCAAAACTGGGTCTGTACAATAAAGTTTTTTATCATGCCCACTAGGAGTAGCCAATGCTGCAGGCTGACTCCATTGTTTCTGGATCACATCAGAAAATAAGTCCGGGCATGAAATAAACTCCTGATCCATAGATGGAACCGCAAACAACTCACCATGAGGTGTTGCAGTCCCCAGATCCTGACCCTTTGGATCCACCTTCTTCCCCATATAAGTTGTCATTTTTGCCTTATGCAGTAATGTTTTGAACACAGAAGGACAAAAGATTAGTGAAAGCCGGCTTATCCAGTATCACCCCCTCATCCTCCAAAAATTCGGGGTCACGTAACTCCTCATCCTCTATCCAGGACCCCTCACTACTGATGGAATCCTGCCGGGATGGAGATACTGGTTGAGGGGCAGCTTGAACTGGGAGCTGTACTTGCCATGAAGGTAACACGGATGGAACTTGACCCCTTTGATTTAGGCTGGCAACAAATGCCTTGGCTAAAGCCTCAGTAAATATGGATTGAAAATCCATGGACTGGGCAGCTCCCTGTCCCACCTCCAAACAAAGCTCCGCCACTCTTGGGGTGAAAGTTGCCTCTGGGACTACATGTCTAGAAGGAATCCTCCCCTAAGATGCCTCCAGAGAGACCTGATGGATATCCCGAGCTAACCTGTGGACCAAGTTGACTTTGTTCCACACCAGCCTGAGGTAGGGCAGCAGATACTATATCTGACTCAACGGTATCAGCAGAAGTAGATGCCAAGTTATCCCTCTCAGCTTGAGCAATCTGTTGAGCTCGAGCAAACTGCTTTTCTAAAGCTTTGTGAGGTCTCGCATCTTTGTCCCCACTGGCGGATCTAGATGCTTGCAGAGGAGTAGAAAGCTTGCTTGTGCTCTTTTAGCCTGAGAATCAGATCTTTTATCTCTGGTTCTGTGTGTCTTGCAAGCTTTGGGAGGGCTGACAGGTTGTTCAGCATCTGAGGAAAATTCTTGATCCCTCATACTGATGTTAAAAAATTAAGCCCTAGCCTAGAACCAAAAATTAATGGCTAGGCAAAAGACTACAACACAGCAGATGGCCCGCAATTAGGCCTGTCACTCAAGTTCAGCAGGCACAGTTTAGGCGGGAAATTCAAAGGACCGTTATTTCCTTTCAAGAAAGTCCTGGCGCGAGCCCCAACAACTTCTCCCAGCCGCAATTGACTCCTTAGGGAAATTAGTCCCCAAAGTGCAGGAGAGACCCTCTGCCTAAGCGCTGCCTCGCCCTGAGCTGTCAAAACAAAGTAAAGGCAGGAAATTCAAATTCCTCTCACCGTTCCGGCTTGTTTTCTGCCTGAAAAAATTGGCGTGCAGATGAACCGGGCTTCTTTGCGATCCCCTATGCAAAGATCGTAAAGACTCACCGATCTCCTTCGCAAGCTGACAGCTGTAATTGAAAGGCGCAAGAGTTGGAAAATCACTCCACACGCACCGCGAGGCTTAATCCACACAGAGTTTGCCTCGGCGAGCCGAGCAGTGACTCTGGAGCCGCCAAAAGATCCTAGGAGCAATAGGCAGTGGCGGTTGTGCTGGCAGACCGGGGAACCAGCTCACATGCTGGCGGCAAGGAACAGCATGATGGGAAGCTGTTTGGAGATGCCTAGCAGAGACAACGCTCCAACGGCTGCACTTCAAAAGAATTTGACTGGGGAAGCCGTGCTGGAGTCCCAGCAATGACGCAAACCCACCACCACCACCAGCAGCAAACACAAGCAGTTGCAGTCACAGACTGCTTCCTTCTTTCTTCCGCTCCCACAGCGATTTTCCAAACAAAGAACGAAACTTGAATAATTCCTAGCTCAACTAACTCCTTTTGACTGCCAGAGCAATCCTACACACGTCCCTATAGCTAGACTGAGTGAAACAACTGAGGCTCAGCAGAGCAGAGGAGGTGGGGTCACAGCATTGAAATTTAAAGAAATACACACTCAGTCCCTGGCAAACAGGCGAGAGATAACCACACTTGGATTGTCTAAGCATCGCACTGGAAAATACAAAAAACATATTCATACCGCTTTTTAAAAACATCATATTTATTTTAATACATATTTTATGCCCCAGAATTATTTTTCTTTACATTCATATACCATTATTGCAGTGATTCTTCATTATGAATATTATAGTCTTTATACTACTATACTATATGTGTATGGAGATTCTCAATCATTCAGGTCATGATTGTCCCAAAGGTGCTTTTCTGGTCTTTTAAAGCTTTCAAAACAAGATTACAATATAACAAACATCCATTTTAAAAAATTCTCCCATATCTTTTAGAGTTCATTATAATCTTTTGACTGTTTTAAGATGCTTTGCTCCACTACATTAAAATTCCAGTTCAACTGTGAAATTCAGTACAACTTCATAGAATACTAAAATTAAATTCTATCTTGTTTTGAATAGAACTTTGTTAAGTATCTGAAAGCTTGAAAGTTTTAAAATTCTTACTGCAGCTCCAATTCTGAAGGTCACAATGACTTAAATAAATATGGTCAATATTTTATATGTTTAAACATCGTATGTTTACAGAGCTAGACAAATAGTTGCATAAATCTAAAGGTCCTTGAAAAAAATTGAAATTATAAATATATCTACTAAAAATAAAAAACAGATCAAGATCCTTTTTATCATCTCAGCAATGATTGCTATTTCCTGATTTAATTGTTAGATATTTCTTTAATTATATAGCTGTATTACATATTCTTCTGCATTTCCTACCATAGTCTTTGACCAACTCAAACACTGTATTGTGAAACTATAGGCACTTAACATTATAATATAAAACTTTATAACAATAACATTGGAAACAATGTCCATTTGTTTTTATCTACCAGAGAATTCTTGATGGTTATCAGGATAGCTCTGAGCTCTTGGCATCCGGGACTTAGGGTAGTTCTCTCTAGAAACACAAAACATTGCAATATTAAATTCTTACTAACTAAGAGCCTTCTGAATATAGTAAGAAACTATGACTTGCAGAGCATAGCAGAAAGACAAATTATAAATGATTCTCACCCATCTAAAGGGCTATCAAGTGATGGACAACTCCCTGAGCCAGAATTTTCAGGGCTACTCAATGATAATGGATCCAACATCTGAAAGAAAACCACAAAAATGTACTGTAAAATTTCCGTTAGTTCAAGGCACATCAATAAATGTTAGGGTTAGGATTACTAGATATCAAGCTACTAGATATGCACTTAGAAGATCCTTTAACAAGAGAATGCTTACTAAGTCTTTTTCTGGAATGAACTCGCCCTCACTATTGATACTAGTGAATGATCCATTCCGTGCCACATGATCATCTGGAATGTATCCTGGAGGAGGAGAGCTGCTGTCACGAGTATAGCCTGTTGAATTAAAAAAAATGAAGTATATGAAGTATCAGAGGGAGATATATTTTATACACTGATACAAACAGGGAGGAATGTACACTTTAAAAAAAATGCTTTTGTTTTGTCCTCCTTCTTCATTCACACAATATTTCAAAATGATATTCCTTAATATCATTGATGTTTTCCAACAGAGTGGTTTTTGATATTTTGCTTTTATGTAGTTAAAACATACTGTTTTCCCAGATAAAACTACATCTATAGAAAAATACATTTTCCCTTAGTTTAGACAATCTTCTGATGCTGAACATATGTAATTCCCTCACAGAATATAAAATTGTGGAATACTTGTCTACGAAGTGACATAAATTGCACAGAAAATATAAAATATTAGTCACTATTTCCACATTTTTTTCATCTTGACCCTATTTTGGAATTTTTTTTAATTGATATGGAATGTTGACATCAGTTGAAATAGAAAATACCTGAAGGATCAGAAGAAAAGAATATAATTTGATTTAAAAATTAAACTAATAAATGATCCTTGATGGTTTGTTTATAATCAATCAAAACAATTAATCTGTCTGCTTTAATTTTGGTAGCTTTCAGATGTGTAAGTGTGAGAATTATGGGCAGGACATGAAAGGAATTAACAACTGAATTTGAAAAAGCTATAGGCACTGAGACTGTATCACATCAAAATTTCTGTTGTCAAGCAAGACATTTGTTAAGTGAATTTTACTCCATTTTACTCCATTATCTTGCTGCATTTGTTAAGTGAATCATTGCAGTTCTTAAGTTAATAATGCAGTTGTTAAGTGAATCTGGTTTTCCAATTGACTTTGCTTGTCAGAAGGCCACAAAAGATCACGTCCCCAAGACAGTCAATTGCCAAGTGTCTGAATTTTGATCAAGTGACTATGTGGATGCTGTAACGGTCATAAGTGTGAAAAATAGTCATAAGTCACTTTTTTCAGTGCCATTGTAACTTTGAATGGTCACTAAATGAACTGTTGTTAAGTTGACAACCACCTGTATTCCCATAATCAAAGATTTTGGATGTTGTACTTCGTTTTTGTTATAGTTCTAGTATTACATGAATTTAGTTTTGACTTGTTTAATGTTCCTATGATTTTTCAATTATTCAAGATTCATACTGCACATTAATCATTGGTCTTTGTGTGCAATATTTGTATTGCTTGCCTTTGCAAGCTACTGTGGTAGCACCAAAAGAAGTGTAAATATTTCATAAATAAATAAATCACCAGTTTAAAATAAAAATGTGTTACCTATCACAGAATTCCTGTTTTTCTTTTCTGTTACTCTGAAAACTGTATTATCCAAATCTTCTAATGATGACAAGGGATCCATGTTATTCTAGAAGGAAAAGTATCATTTATTTATGCTTTAAAAAAATATCTACCCTTATAAAAAAGGAAGCAACATTTTGTCATAAATATAGATGACATCCAATGTTTCATTTCTACTTCCACAGATGATAATGGGTAGAGCTAATTATTCCCCCTTCCATAGTCCTCAAATTTGACTTGGAGGGATTGAGGACTTCTGGTACAAATTTTATGAAGATGGAATTGCAGATGACAGGGCTATTTAAAACCACATGGCACAAAATTCCAGTTCGATGACACTGGACTTTTCCCCAAATTTTTGCACGTTTCAAGTAAGATATTATAATATGCTATTATTTCCAAAGTGCACACATTCCAAATGTTACGATTATAAAGATAGCAAGAATGAAAGGTGAAAATATATTAAGTGAGATTATTTAGAAAAAATTTCTGGCATACCTAGGAATATTTCTGCACACATCTCTCTAAGGATAGCAATCAACAAGCAAAATATAGTTGATATATAATGTTTTCATCTTTTAAAATGTTTTCGGCTTTGGTTATAATCTCTCTCTCCTACCATTCTAATGACACAACTATTAAAAAACTAACTTTTGTAACCTTTAAAGTAAAAACATGGTATTATATAATGAGTTTTGTGATTGCAATTTGTATTTCATGAATACTCTGAACATACAGAACATGGTTGATTACATGCAATATATACTATATCATTATCAAATTTTACTATACTACATATACCCACCCAAACACTTGGATTTTGTGAGTTACAAATACAGATAATGTGCAAATGAGAATAACCAAATTCAATGGGTTACAAGCAGTAGTGGGTTTCAAATCCTGGTGCTACCGGTTCGCTATTGGTAGTGCGAACATGCAGTGCTTATGCAAATGTGCAGAAGCTTCTGCACATGCACAGAGCGTTTTTGATGATGTCTGGGCAGGTGGGTGGAGCCTCCCACCACTACCAGTTCACCCGAACCGGGGTGAACTGGGAGCAACCCATCACTGGTTACAAGGCAAAGAATGAGAATTCACACAGACATTATCCAAAGAATAATTTTGACTCAAACCTTTTTTATAGATTTGATCAAAAATCACTTGTTAATGAAAACAAGTGCTCTGTGGCTTTCTGGAACTAGAACCAAAAGAAAAATACTTCTCCATAAAGGAAGGGGTTAAATGGCAATTTTCCAGAGGGATCAGGTTGTTTGGGGTCACAAGCAAACAACAGAGGAAAAGTGTTATAGCAATATACAAATTTACACAAAGCCTTAACACACCTGTGTGTTTCCATGAGCAACAAGCAGTATCTTTAGGCTCTTCATGTGAACACTGCGATCAAGGAGCTCCACAGCTTTGTCCAGATCATCCTGAATAGCTAATGGAATTACCAGCTATACATAGGAAAAATTCACAAGTGCAAGTTAAATACAAATAATGTATGTACACATTAGGTTTGTGGCCTGAAAATTAACTATAGCAACACCAACTGTCTTCAATAATTAGTATTTAACAAAACTAAAGGGTAGCATGCTAGAAAAAGGGTAGAAAATGAGCCATAAAAAGGATATTTCATTATGACAATTTAGCTAAGCAGGATCTGTAATCAGTAGAAAGATGTAACCATAGTAAATATTAACCAGGTTTTCCCATATCCCAAATGCTACTTGTTAAAGATGCCTATGTTCTTTATGGCTATAGTTTTTGAAATTTAGTGAATCATAATAAATTAAGGCCTCTTAATACATGGAGGGAAGTAGCTAAAAGAAAAACAAATCCACATCTGATTTGCAGCATTGCATTGATGAAATGTGCTATTTTCGTCATGTCAGCTATTATTTTCTCCATAAAGGAGCAAGGGAAAGGACTTCAAGCAATCTGATAAAATATTCTAAGTTTTTGTAACTGCGATGCAAATGCCTAGTTGTTTTCTTTTTCTTTTTAACAATACTGAAATACTAAAACAAAATGCTAAAATAAAATATAAAATACCAAAACAATACTAAAATACTAAATATTAAGAGAACCAGTTTATTCTAGTTGTTAAGGCACCAGACTACAAAACATGAGTTCAAGTCCTGCCTTGGCCATGAAAGTCAGCTGGGTGACTTTGAGCCTGTAACTTTGTCAGCCCAGTATTTATTGTGGTGAGGAAAACAGGCAAAGGAAGGTGCCTTGGATATGATCATCTCCTTGAATTATTTTTAAAAATAGTAAAGGCAGGAGACAAAACAAACAAACAAACAAATAAATAACAGCTTCTTAATATTTAACTATTAAACAATATTTAATATTTTTATTATCATTTTTATCATCTATTTTTTCAATTCTGCAAAAAACAGAACTTTTTTGCTTTACCCGATTATTTGAATTCCTGAAAAATAACATAAACTTCAACATAAGCATACATGTTAACTTTTATAGTTTAAAATTTAGTTAACTAATTTTATTTATTTATTTATATCCTGCCTGTATCATTTTTATAAAGAACTCAAAGTGGCAAACCTATCGCATTTAGAAAAAACTCTGTTTGTGCCTTAAGCTCAGTGCTGATTCCTGGCAACTATTTGGACTAGTTCTTGCAGTTTTCTTGGCAAGCTTTTTTGGAAGTGGTTTGCCACTGCCTCCTTCCTAGGGCTGATAAGGAATAACTGGCCCAGGGTCATTCAGCTGGTTTTGTGCCAAAGGTGGAAGTAGGGCTCCTGATTTCTAGCCTGATATCTTAACTATAGTACAGTACTTTGCCAAACTTGAATTAGTTGAATTAGTGAAAAATATGAGACTGAGTTGAAACTGGGAGAGTCAGCACAGGGGGCATCTCTTCAAGTTGCAACCCAGTCTGTAGAGCTGGAAGACCAGAGTGAATCCCCATGCCTGGAGTCTTGAGCCCCCTATCAGGAAAAATACAGATTTAGAGAAGGGTAAGGCATCATCAAGAAGCTAGAATGGCAAATAGTATGAAGAAGAGAAAATCTGTAATTATGAATAGTTTCTGCCAACCCTTATAGAAATTACTTTAAAAGGTATGGCATTACTAGCATTCTGCCTAGATATAGTCAAAAAGGTAAGATAACCTGCTTGTTATTGCTGATCAATCTTCCTCTTGTTTATTTAGTAATGATATACTGTTACTGAAAGAGATCTCAATTTTTAATGACTTATTATAGACAAGATTGTTACTTCTGGGTTACACAGTGATCATATTTTGCAAACTAACCAATTAACAGATTTTATATTTAATAAGATACATTTTATTTCCCAATCGTATCTTCAAAGGAATTGTATTACATTTCTTTAAAAATAAAGATATAATATTAAATATTTTTGTTTTATTTTCCTGTTTCCCAAAACACACTGAAAAATCTTAAAACATCAATACATGGTTTGATGAGAAAGATTGTTTTTATGAAAGCAAAAATCCATTAGTATAAATGGCACAACGTGGAGTGTAACCACTGAAAACCTTAAAATATGTCCCAGAGCTTCAAGTAGTCCTGTCACAAGTTTTTACTATATCAACATTACAAAGACCAGTCTAAAAATCATTATTTTACCTCATTATTGCTGTAATACAAATTCATGGACTGTCCAAAGGCAACTTTAGCTTTTGATGCAAGATCTTCTAGCTTGATAGGTCTAGAAAACTGTAGGATTCTATAAAGTAGAATACAACTTTATTAGAAATAATCTACAGAAATGAAAGAAATTATAAATTATAATTATGAAAGTCCAATTTATTTTCAGTGCCATCTTGAAAAAAAGAAAAGTCAAACCACTTTTCTCAACAATTAAAGCACAGGAGCTGAATTCAATTGTAATGGAGAACCAAGCTCTCATTCTTTTCTTTGCCTTTACTAAGGACTAAATAAAGGGAGAAATTTCAACTTCAATTATCCCAAGTCAATGACTACTGGTGAACAAAACAGTATCTCAAAATATTGCACAGTGCAATAACCAAATTATATCTTATTTCTTCATACTATAGGAGGAGACTAATGAGCTAATTGACAGTAAAAAGATTATTTTGCTAGGCTTATACAGATTTCCTAGTATTAGAAAGCCATCCTAGGAAGTGATCTACTTAAGAATTGCAACAAGTATAATACCAAGTTAAACTAAACTTTAATTTGCAACATTTTAACTCAGTCAAGCGTTCTAGGAATTAATTTCTATATTAAAAATAATTTGTACTATGTGATTTACAATTTCATATGGAATATAATATACCTGTATTTTAAACTTTGTCAGATGAATCTTACCACATTTCTGTTGTTATATTTGTAGTTTGAGATTAATTATTAAACCAATTAACCTCTTATGTAACCATCCTAGAAAACACTATCGTCTGTCTAACTATCTATTTACCTATCTTGGACTGAAATAAAAACTTAAAGATTGCAATATGGTATATTATTTCATCTATTCTTTAAGCAGAAATTAAAAACAAAACAAAAATCTTCATACATTTATAGGTAGTTGTTGGATTGTAACACTTGCTCAGTCACTGCTCAAAATTATAAAAGTGCTTAACAAGGGGACTTAACAACAGGTCCTCAAAATTCCAGTCATCGCAGCATCCCCATGGTCACATGATCATGATTTCCAACATTCCCTGCCAGCTTCCCTGAAGCAAATCTAATGGGGAGCTTGAATAGAAGTCAAAAGTCACTATTCCCGCTTTTTTATCTACCTGAGTTCTGTAGTGCCTGCCTCCAGCACATCCCTGCCACCCACTGACACTCACCCACATTTTGTATGGCCTACCTGCAACACCCTTCCCCATCATTTTCATGTGCTCCATAGCACCTATTTAAGACATGTTAATCTGCATTTGAGTACCTGCCTATGGCATTTTCCTGTCCTCCACTGCACCTGCTCACCTGACTGCTCTTCGGAGCAATCTGCCCATAGCATCCCTCATTTCGCTTCCTGGCCTGCTTGCCTAGGACTCCTGACTCTTCCCACTTAATGACCCACACAGTTCTGAGGTTACTATGTTTACTAGGGCTGCTGGAACTGCCATTGCTAAACAATGTAGTTATGTAACATTGCATCTATGACTTGATCGTTTAAGTGATGGAAGTTCCTGAACCAACTACAACCATAACCTGTGCAGAACTTTTTAAAAAATGGCTAATGGTTATGGTTTTCAAACATTGATTAGGTAGTTTTAGTCAAGATTCTACAAACTGAAAATGTTTAAAAAGTTGTCATATTCAGAAAATAACAGAAATTTGCTAAAATGAGTTATTGTTTACCTTTTTTCTCCTCGATGTTCAAATTTGACTCGTACATCATTCTGTAAGAGAATTATATAAACTTATTTATAGTGTTCAGTGGCATTGATAAAAATGTCTTTTCCACAAGCTTATAAAATATGTATCTGGAGGTAAGGATCATATATGAATTTTCTCCAGTCTTTTGAAGCATTATTAGTTACACAGGAACACACAGAAAATAAACTAGCATATATATAGCACGTATGTTTAAAATCTGTTACCGGTATGTAATTTTAAAACCATTTCATTTCAATGTCTAAAATATACATACTACAAATCAACGTAAAAATTATAAGCAAAAAATTTTCACTGTGCTGGGCAATCACATTAGATGATTACCTGTTTTTTGGGTGAAGTTAACTTTCCCTTTCCCATTTCTTGAAGCGGCAAAGCAGGACGACTTGCCTTATGAAGAACTGCCAAATCCTGCATGATTGAATTCAAAGCTTGCTGTTCATCTATTTAAATAATAATGAAACAAGGAAATGTACTTGTCAAACTAAGTTTTTAAAAATCATAAAAAACTAATCAATTAAAAAGCATAAGTAGAATCTAAGGATAGTTTGCATTTTAACTTTAAGAGCATTCATAATATGGATCTCAACAGCTTGATATTAGATAGTAATTTTAGTAGTGTTCCTTCATTTATATTTTCTTTCAGCAACAATTGCATTTTATTCTATTCATATGTTTATGTGATTTTAAAAAACTCCCATAGAGTTTTAATATTACTCATCATTACTATTTAAATTCAGTATTGGATTATTACATTCTCAGGGATGTGTTTGGAACTCACCCATAATGGCATCCAGCAAAACCGAATTTCAGAACAGTGCTCCCATTAGAATTCTTTTATTGCCTAAACAAATAAGAAGAAAAGATAAATGAAAATGAAATGAGAAAGGTATTTATTTATTTATTTATTTATTTATTTATTATATTTATATGCCGCCCATCTCCCAAAGGACTCTGGGCGGCTCAC
>JANHFM010002028.1:97219-107672 GCA_032468115.1 Grayia smithii
AGCAGGCATATACAAAGAATGAAGGGATTTGCTAAGCACATTGACTTGTGCTTAATTGTAAGCCGCCCTGAGTCTCCAGAGAAGGGTGGGATATAAATGGGATTTAAAAAAATAATAATAAACAAATGACAACAAAATAGAATTTCTGATACCGTAATAAAGTCCTCATAGAGGAAAATATGTGCACTTTTATTTTAGCAAATTCTTTGAAGTTTGCAAACTATCAAGAGATTGTACAGTCATGTTCTTATGACTAATACTGCAGCAATACTTATCAGCAGCAATTGTTTGCTCTGATTTGACAATGTCATTTTTATTTTTAAGTTATATCAAGAGATGGATTCAGTGCGTCTGTTTGCAATTTTCCTTCTAGTTCCCTTTTTTTGTTTTAAATAGAAAAGTTACTTCATTTGTTTCCTGATGAATCAGGGTTGTAAATTGAAATTGTTTTTAATTATTTCTTTAGTTTGCCATTTCCAATGAATGACGAAGACAGAGGTGAGAATGCATCTGCCGGTACGCATGATAGCAGAAACAGAAATTCTTTTCCAGGAAAGGGTCTAAATGAACAGCAAAAGGAAGGACTCCAGATGATTAAAAAACTCATGTTTTCATTAGACCAAGAAGGTGGTCTGGAGGACATTTATACTTTCAGGTAAAATAAAAATCCTCCAGTTCTTGTGAAAAGAACTCTTACTATTTGGGAATATGTTTTCCATATTCAAGGCTTCAATAGCATCAATGAAAGCTTTTTTTTCTCCTCCTAAGCTATATTACTAGTGTAGAAAATATATTACCTAAGCTATATTACTCGTGTTTCCTTCTGCCTTACCTGCTATGCTTCACTCTCCTCCCTTGCACCTTAACCACTTATCTACTTTAAGCCAGGTTGAGTTTCCAGATTTATGGATGTTATGAATGGCGAGCACTCATACAAAAGCCCGGTCTTGTTATAAAGTTGTTAGAGTAATAGCAGTAGCTGGCCAGCTATGTCTGAGCTTGGATGCAAAACATATTACAGGCCAATTAGTATTTGATTGGAGGAGTGCTAAGAAATATCAGAACAGGTTGGGAAATCAAAAGCCAAAGAACCTGACAAAAATAGCAAAAAGAGATGAGGGCAAACTACTTGCTTGCTCTCGCCAAGAAAAGCACATAAAGGTGTCTGTGGATCATTAGGAGACAAATTCAATGCAAAGGAGATTTTACCTTTTGGGATAATTCTGCATGACAGCCTTCCACTGCTTTCTCCTATGCTCATCCTGGCTGAAAATGAAACCTTAAAAATTCTGTTCAGAGTTTATCACTTTGGCAGTGATGATGGCCAGGTGTTTTGTCAGAAAAATAACTACTATGGTCCTTGACTGGTGGATTTCCCCAGTGTCTTTATTCTGCCAACCTCTACTAGGACAAGGTATGGTTTCCATTTGCATGAGTGAACACACAGCTGTCATGGAACCATAGACTCAGAAGGGACCATAAAGGTCATTAGTCCAGTGCCTTGTTCCATGCAGAGTTGCTTGGTTTTGATGAATGCTTCATTCCTACAGTAGATGGGGAAGAAACACTACAATTTCACTGTTCTTGCTATCACTTGAGCTAAAATCAAAACTGGCAAGAAGCACCCCAGTGTTTCACAATCTATTGGTAGGGGGGAACCTGCTCCTCAAATCCTGTCAACATAGAAGGGAAAGCTAGCAGCACTCTTATTAGTTTCACCCCAATCCGTAACTAACCCTTCAATACCCCTTCCCCTACATACTGCCTGGAGAATTCTGGGAGTAGAATTCCACATATCTTCTAACTGCCATGATTGAGAAACACTGCCCCACAAGCTAGCATTGCAGCTCCTGAATATGCCATGAACTACAATGAATGGTGTTGCGGTGGAGAACATGGCTTGCTGCATTTACATGGGATATTTCTCTATAGGACATCAAGCAGAGATGAGCACTGCCTTGTTACCTTTATGTAAAATTGGTTAAATAAATAATAATGTTCACCATTTCATGAGCCCAAAGGTGAGGAAAAGAGGCCATTTCTATTCTGGGAAAGTTCTTTCAGAAGAGGGAGCCGCCACTTAGCAGCCCATGGCAAAGTGGCTCTGGAGGACAACTAGTAGCATTGGTGAAGAGAGAAATGTCCCATCAGAGTGTATATTTACCAGATGGAGTACAACTTGAAGTGTAGCAGAAGGACTGTTAGGCATAGTGTGCACTGTGGGAATTCAGAAAACATGGCTTTAGATATGAAGCCAGAAAAGATGAGTAATTTTACAAGCAGGAAGTGTGGAAGACCCTTTTGTGTTCATGAGGCAGATGCTACTTGAAATTCTGTGTTAATCAAGACACGAACTGTGAGACTGTAGAGCAGGGGTGTCAAACTCGTGACCCATGAGCCGGATGCATCATGTGCTGGCCATGCCCACTGCCAGTTTAGAAAAGGGGGGGAAAGTCACAATACGTGACATGACGACAATGTAACGTCTCAAGTTTTACACCCGTGATATAGAGGGATCCTTATGTGATGTCACAAGTTTAGTACTGTAATGTGCATTCATATATAGGACTTGATAAATGGACTCTGAATGTATGAATAATCCCTATGGAAGAGGCATTGCATTTGCTGCCATAGGAGGATTTTGTTGGATTTCTATCCATGAAAAATATGTCAGTTCTAATCCAGAGATTAGTGAGCAGATGGAGAAGTGATTGCTTGATCCCTCTGTATGAGACAATCTAAAAAGATAATATTTAGACCATAATTTAGGAGTGGTTTTGGGACTGCGGCAGCTAATAAGTGTCCACCAAATAGTTTGGTCAATACGGGCAAACAGAATTGTTCATTGTGAAATTGTTTAACTGGGTCTCATTTCCTCCATGTTTGCTTATTAAGGGAGAGTCTGGAGCGTCTTTCAATGTTTAAGAAAGTTGAACGGAGACCTATGCCATGGCCCTGCCAGCTTACAATTGGTTCTAACTTGTCTATCAGGATTGTGGCCTACAAAACAGTAAGTAACTAGAACTCATTTTAATCCAGCATTAGCATAGCTGGACACAGTCCAACAGAGATGCCAAGTAAAATGGGACTAATATCCATATCGAGGACTAATTAGTTTCACATTCAGACATTGCCAGAATAACTGATCTGAGCTAAATGCATGTTCAAATACTAAATGAAATAGCTGAGACAGCTAGAATGCAGGCATTTTTCATAAATCAGACAAAAACTCGTAGTCTGGTTTCTAAATGTCATATCAATTTGGAGAAATCAGATGCCTTAGAGTTGAGAAACTATTAGGAATTAACAGTTTTCCTTAATTCATTCTGGAAACTTTTCACATTTATAAAAATATATGTATATTGTATTTAGGCAGTATAATACAGTTTTATAGACCTGCTTTGATCTCTTGTAATCAATGAAAGTTATACTGTTAAAAAAGATCCATTCCATTATTCTGTCACCTGTAATTCTAGGGAGTAAACTCTAATAGGTGAGTTTTGTTTTTTATTAATAAATTAAAATTAAATGCCTTCTTTTTCTTTCTCTCAATGTGGTTCCAAGTTCACAGAGGAAAATGTGAAAAAGTCCTGGATGGTTGTTGATGCCAAGACTCATAAAAAAGAGGACATACAGAAAGAAACAGTTTATTGTTTGAATGATGATGACGAAACAGAAGTTCAGAAGGAAGATGTTATTCAAGGTAGGAGTTCAGCGTTTTCCAGGGAAGGCTGTGAGTCTTTTTGCAATCCATTATTTTGCTCAGTTCAGACAAAATAAAAATGCTTTATTGTGGAAACTATAGTCTGTCTGACATTTTGTCAGGTTTCTCTTCTAGGCCTGACTATAAATCCCAGATTTCTGCACTTATCCTGCAGTTAGCTAAAAGCAGGTTCTTCATACTGACATGGATCGATAGTAAATCGATCCAGGTAGTCCTCGCTTACTGATTTCCTTGTTTAATGACCGTTCAACCTTACAATGATGTTTAAGAAAACAGCTTTACAACCAGTCCTCACATTATGACCATTGCAATGTCCCACAGTCATGGTATCGCCATTTGGGGTGCTTTGCATGTGCTGGTGCACATTTAAAGCCATTGCAACATCCTGTGGTCATATGATTGCAATTTGTGTTGTTCACAATTGGTTTCCAGTAAGCGGAGTTAATGGAAAACACAACTGTAAAATCATAAATTGTGGTCACAGGATGTCTTGCTTAACAACCTTGGTGGCTTGCTTATTGACAGAATGGGAAATAAATCTGTAGCAATCAGATGATTTTCCACTTAGTTGCTGGTCCCAACTGTGGTCAGTAAGCAAAGATAACCTGCATGCTGAAAACCTGTCTACTACAATTCAAAGCAATTAATGTGCGTGTCTATGTGTGCATGTCTCTCATCCACAGAAAATAAACCATAAGAAGTAACAGTGCAATAAATGTATGTTCACATAACAATTCTATCTGGTCTGTGAACCTTAATGTCTAGTCATACGAGTTTCAGCCTATATCTCCTCTTCCTTTGCCTGGAAAAGAGACAGATCTGAAACTTTAACTTTTGAAATCACTGCAGCTTTTCCATTTTTGGACAACTCTAGGTCAGGGGTCCCCAACCCCCAGTCCATTGACCGCCACCAGGCCATGGCGTGCCAGCAACGGGGCTGCGCAAACAAGTGAAGCCCGATCCACGGGATGCAGGTAGCATGCAAAACCACGCCTGCCCCAGTCTGTGGAAAAGCCTCTCTCCATAGAACCAGTGCCCAAAATGTTGGGGGACTCTGCTCTAGGTTATTCTAGCATGTTTGACTTTTGTGGTCTAAGGTGCTACTTACCATAGATACTACGTTTTATTAACCAGGCACAATGAGAACAGTGACTATCAAATTCAGATTTAATGGGAATTTGCCCTGAGTTTGAAAGCAGGAATTTTTAGTCTGTTTGTGAACATGAAGGAATGGGAGGAAGATGAACACAATAGCTCACACTGGTTCATTTTAAATTGGCAGATGATGATATCAGATTTAATAACAAAGAATGATTTATCATTAATTTCAAAAAGAGTTTGTTGATTAATTTTCTCATAGGGGGCTTTTTGGTTTAAGCATTAACAGGTTTCAGCAATTAGTGTGGTCAAATGTACTGAAAACACAAGCAGTTTGAGTATTGGTACCCTCTCACTTTTCTAATCTGCTCCTCTTGTTTGCAAGTTGCCTTGAGTGAAATCTAATATTGGACAAGCAGATTTCACACATGCAACAGGAACCAAGTTCTTCCCTCTTTTGTATTTGCCAAATCACTGGAGATTGGGAGACTCCCAGAAAAAGTTTCTAAGATATATGAGGCCTGTACACCAGAGAGGACTCATCCTCTGCCATTTGTACTAATGGAAGGAATGACGTCAGCAGAAAAAGCTAATTGGATTTCACTATTTATCACCCTTTTTGCTTGTTTTCTTTAAACACAGATACTGGATGCTGAAAAATATTCAGCACCAGTAAAGCAGTTCTTGCCTCTCCATATTAAATTGTTTGCTCTTGTTCTCTTTGCATCTCTCGTTTTTTCAGAGTGTCCTTTTGAGACATCTTAGATATTCACACCTAAAGTGTTTTAGCTATTCCACAAAAGTGTCTTGGATCTCTAAGGGCTTTAGGTGGCAGGTATCAATTTTTGTGAAACTGCGCAATGCAAATAAAATTGCAGCCTTGCTGTTTTTCAAAGCTAAATAATAAAAGAAAATTTAGGGGAAAACCCCCCCTGCATATTTGCTCAGTAGAATCTTCATTTTTTCATGGGACACTGGTGTATCTTACCGCCTTTTGTTCTGTAAATTCCTCTGAGCGCTTTTCTGAATCTTCTGCTGATTTGTTTTGCCACAGATTCTAATTTTGCAAAAGAAAAGAAGAAAAAATCAGTGCACTTAGTGAATATGGGAGAATAAGAGTGTGAAAATGGTTCACACATAAATTGTTCTCAGGGTGAAATACCTCATTTCATGTGGCTCGTGCCTGAACCAAAAATTGTAATCTGGATATGGAATAAAATGGAGATGGTGGATATGGATCAAAATGTACAGTAGTTTGGGAGGATAAGTGGTGGGGAACCAAGGATGATGGTAGCTAAGAAGAGTCAGAAAAGAAGGAAAGCCAAGCTCTGAAAGATCAGGGATGGCGGCAGGATATGAAACTTTAGGTACTGCTTACAGGAGAGAGGGGGAAAAGCACATCAGTGTTGTCCTACTTACTCTATAAAATCACTGTGGGATATCTGCAAGTTTTATCTGGCCCAAACACGGATGTTCCAAGTTTTGTTTCTGCTGAACTGTGATCAATCTTTGGCAGAACTTTGAAATGTGATTGTTTTGAGCTCAAAATGAAACTCATTTTCCATTTTGTGTGTACCCTGTGGCATAAACATTAGGATGAAATATAGTAAAGCGAGCAGATGTATGATTTGTGACAGAATAGGTTAATGTGATATGCATTCCAGGAAGGAGAGAATTAAAAATGGCTTTGGGATACATGCCCATAATTAAACATACAGAAAGCTTATCAAACTTTTCAAAACCATCAGCCACCAAAACCATTGTGTAGCGGATCATTTGTATAAGACAGTCTTCTTCCTAGTTCCCTCAATATTTTAAGTTGCAATAACTTGGCGTCAAACCTGCACCTCAGTGAAAAGAATTTTGACTGAGGCCAGTGGGTCTATATGAAAGAAATTGTGAAATAATAGAAAAGAAATAGTGTTTAGAGAAAGAATATTCTCCTGCCATTTTGTTCCCCTATCTTTGCATTAGTGAAAATTCAGCCCAGTTTCATCAGAAAGGGCTTTTCCGGGAAGGCTAACTCATCCTGTTGTCCACTCTCACTGCCTATTTTAAGTTTTCTTAGAAGAACATCCACTAACATTGGAAATCATTCTTTAATTTTGTAGGATTCAGGTATGGGAATGACATCATTCCTTTCTCTAAAGTGGATCAGGAACAGATGAAATATAAGACGGATGGGAAATGCTTTGCTGTTTTGGGATTCTGCCGATCTTCTCTGGTATGTCCAAAATTCAGGTGTTATTCAATTGCATATTTAAACAGGCCAGACATTGCTACAGATGAGTTGCAAATATCTGACTACTAATTTGTGACAGAAATAGTGCTTTCAAATTGGTTTGTATTATAATGATGTGATATGTTCTTCTTCCCTGTATATTCTGTATGATTAAGTCTTCCTCCTCTTCTTCTTCCCCCTCCTCCTCCTCCTCTTCCTCCTCCTCCTGTTTGCCCCAGTTAGAAATCTGTGAATGCTGTAATAAAAAACCTAGAACTGCATGGTGAAATCTAAGAAGCCCACAGGCTTTACTGAATCAGTTTGTCAATACTTATAGTTTAAATGCCCCATCTGTCGCCATAATAGAAATAGCGGTAAAAGAATTTATTCAAACTAATAACGGAAGATGAAGGAAATAAGATACCAAAAAGTACTGTTTGATGTTAGTGTTGTGTAGCATTTGTAGAAGACAGCCAAAGTTGTTGCAAAGCAAAACATACCCATGATTGTTCCTCACTTGCCCCATTTTGTCTTAAGCTACAGGATGTTTCCACAGGTATTTGACTCAGCCTTCCATCCTTCTGAGGTGGGTAAAATGAGGATCCAGATTGTTGGGGGCAATATGCTAACTCTGTAAACCGCTTACAGAGGGCTTTAAAAGCACAATAAAGTGGTATATAAGTGCTATTGCTATTGCTAAATTCTGATCTGGTGGAATAAATGCACTCAGGCTGAATCCTAGTTGGAGTATCAGTTAATTTACACAGGCACATTTGATTTTATTTTTTTTTCTGGAGGAATTTGCAGACAAATAGTTGTCTGTGTTTACATATTACAGCTATAGCATCGTGAACAGGTTTTATGGACCTGGGACCTATAAGGAACCTATAGTGTCTTTGTACAGTCTTTTCATTTGGTAAGACAATGCCATTGGCACACTTTACACTGTGGAGGCTACATTTATACGTAAAGTTATCTTTCCTACTTTTTCCATTCATCAAAGTGATTTATGCTGTCAGTTGTTTTAAAGCTTGATGGCATGTAATAATAAAATTATAAGTCATTCTCCTGATTCTTTCAAAAGTGAGCCTTAGTGGAGATCACAACTAACTACAGATGAATTCAGATACATTTTTCAAAATATTAAGAAATCAGAAGATTTCAGAATTCCTACAGCTCACATTCCAGAATTTGCAGAACATGCTAAGGAATAACATATATTAATATCTGGTAGATGGAAGTATAAATCAAAACCAATAAAATGGCCAGTTTAGGCATTGAGAAATCCAGAGGATGAGGATAGGAATAAACAGATTTCTTTTTTTAAAAAAAAATATCTTGCTGATATACAGGCCTGGGAATAAAATCCCTCTAACATATTGGGGCTTGCTTTTTATTGTAAATATGCATAGGATTGTGCTATTACTCTGGGAAGACAAGCTTTATACCACACATGAGCAAACCTATTGAGATTTGCAGATGCAGCACACAAAACTGCTGGCAAGGTTGTAAATGTAAGTACTGATATTTATGATACTCTTTCAAATGGCCATTTTCAGAAATAGAATTGCCTTTGCAGTAAGTGTATAAATTGTTTCCACATTGCCCATTGCCATAGTTAATAATCTTACTGCTTGTGCGTAACCTTTGGGCAAATTCATCCTTTGAGTCGCCTGCTTCTTTTTTCAGAATGTTTGGGATGAAATGCATCTGTTGCTTTTAATAAAAAGAAATACTCGTGTTTTCATGCAGAACTTTGTCTCTCTGAAATATAATCCTTGACATAATTTAAACGATGTCTGAATGTGTTTGCCTATGTTCATATTTTAAATTCTGGCTTGTGGATGTTAAACACTCCTGGTATTTGAAACTAAACATCTTGGCTTCAGACTTAAATATCATTCAGCAAATATAATGGTTCATATAATGCAGAGTATAAGATAGAATAGAATAGAACAGAACAGAATAGAACAGAACTTTATTGTCAATCAGCATATATTAAAATGAAATTTCACTACATACAGTTCTCAAAGGGTCACCACTTCCATTATATCCACTATACAATGTAGTGGTTAAAGGATCCAGGCTAAAAACTGGGAGCCTGTGAATTCTAGTCCTGCCTTCGGCACAAAGCCAATTGGGTGATCTTGAGCCAGTCACTCTTCTTCATCCTTAGGAAAAAGGCAACGGCAAGCAACTTGCAAAAAAAAAAAACCAAAAAAAAAAAACCATGCATTTCCAATCACTCAGCACTAGTCCAGACAGACTCAAAGGCTTTTTTTTTAAAAGTGACAATGCAATATAGATCATATATTATAGAAATGAATAGTAGATCCCCACCTTTGTATATACTCTAGTGGCATGTAGATTTCTAATTTCTGATGTCTAAGCAGTTATCTTGGAAAAAAAATAACAGGTTTGAAATCATTTAAAGCAAGGCCAGAATAAACATATGAAGAAAAAGAGAATGGACTCCAATATCATTCTGGAATGATAGAATCCATGTAAATGCTATTAAGACAAGTAACAGGTTCCTGAAGCAGCTTGTGAGAAGCAAAAGGAATCAGCCACAAGCAGCAGACCTGCATGGCTACAAGAGTAGCCTTAGAGTATGTGTGTCAAACTCGTCCATGTCACATGATGTATCACAATGTATCATGATGGTTTTTGCCTTTGGGGAGCATGGGGTGGGTGTGGCCTGCGCATGATGCATTCAGCCCACAGGCCACCATTTCACATCCCTGCCTTAGAGCAAATCTAAGCTTTTGGAATAGACAAGACAGCATTACTAGTAGAGGAATAAAAGCAAAATACTGCCTCAATCTGGTGTGAGAAAACAATATACACTAAAAGGCAACAACATTGCAACGTATCCATAACCATAATATTTTTTTCCTGGATAATTAAAGCAAAACAGAACAAACAAAAACAAGGATAGATTATGGAACCAATACTGAACAGAATTTCTTTCTGAATGTAAATATGAATAAATGTGATATAGACATCAAATGAACTATTCATCTCTGTTAAATAAGTCTAATGGCTTCTAATAGACTTCCCAAGCAGTCAAAACAGATTTTTTTTTGTTTCTTTTTAAGGAATGGGGAGAGAATAATTGAAGGATATTTTTATGTGTACTATTTTAAAGATGCACATCTGCAGAAATAAGCAAGAAAAAAAAGTTATGTTAGAGAAAAAAATGTTATAAACACCCATTCATCCTCTGATCCACACACAGGGAAAACTACAAACACCATACATATATAGAGGAAAAATGAAAATGGGAATAACAGGGGCCTTGGTGGCACAGCTAATTAATGCTCTGGCTAAATATTTCAGTTTAGTTCCAGATGCCAGCAATTACTGTTGGTTCGAATCTCACCAGGCCCAAGGTTGACTCAGCCTTCCAT
>JANHFM010002028.1:107772-119619 GCA_032468115.1 Grayia smithii
GAGTTGTGCTCGAAACTGTAAGCCGCCCTGAGTCTCCGGAGAAGGGCGGGATATAAATAGAAATAATTTTTTAAAAACTCTAACCACTGCGCTACCTTGGCTCTCAAGTACTACAACTATTGCCCTGGCGATTAAACACTGACAGGAACATATAAATTCCTGTGATTGTGCAATGTATAATGTTACCCATGGTTTGGAGTGTATATTTTGTCTAATCCATTCTCACTCTGACATCACTAAGTGTTTTTATTATGCATGGGCCACTCACAACTGCTTAACTGTTTGCCAGCTGCCTTAGAGAGATGCTGCTAGAAGATCAAAACTAGATTTCTGGATTACTTGCTGCTTGTAAATTTATTTCCTTTTAGTTCTAGTTTAAGACTGATGTAGTAGAACCATGTACCCTAAAGGGGATTTGCTTAAACCAAATAGTAGGGCACTTGATATTGAAGCATACATTCGTTTATTGACAGCAGTGAAGACAAAGACAGGCCTAGAATACACACATGATTGGATATAGCATTGTATTTAATTGGATATAAATCATCATGTACTTAGTAAGTTTGGTGAGCCCAATAGTGTAGCTCTGATATAGTGGGATAGGCCTTCAAAGAGAATAAGGGTTTTTGAAGGAACAAAGAGGCAGTATTTCATGAACATAGTTTCTTCCTAGGAAGTTAGTTTTCTTTTGCTTTCACTTGCTTCCCAGTATCTTTTCCCAAGTTATCATTATTATCATATTTCTAAATCTTTTTATGGCTGAACTGACAGTTTTAGTTTCCTGGGAAAGTATTTTTGGAAAGAGTTAGTTTTGTTTAAACTGATTCCATATACTAGTCCTATGCCTTTCTTTGTGGAGATGTTTTTGGGCTAGGGGCTTGACCCTCAAAATTCTCCTTCACTGAGCTTATTCATTCATGAGGCTTCTCACTTATCTTTAAGAATGGCATAGCTAAAGGACATCCCCAAAATAGGTAGGACCAACATCTTGGATTCACTCATTCTGCCGGTCACTGGAAATTTAAAAATAGGTTCTGTGGGTTATCCATCTTTAGTTTACAATTAACAGTTTTTTGGTCTGTATACCTCAGTATTTCTCAAGTTTGGCAACTTGAAGATGTGTGGACTTCAACTCTCAGAGTTCTCCAGCCAGCATCTGAGAGTTGAAGTCTACACATCTTCTAGCTGCCAAGGTTGAGAAACACAGGTCTACACCAACTATTGTCAAACCAACTCCTTAAAAAAACTATGTATATGAATATAATACACTGTCCCATTTAATCTTTCAAATGCTGGATTGGCCTTTTTAACACTTGCACTTGTTTCCTTAAGGAGCTCAGTATCATAGCTAACTTTCTGAAAACATTCTAGATTCAGACGTACCGATATATGGGGAACCAAGTCCTGAAAGTCTTTGCGGCAAAGGATGATGAGGTAAGATAAACTAAGTTTAATACTGGATAAATTATTCATGTATCTTTAAACAGTCAGCTTACTGAACAAAAGCTGAGTTAACATTTTTCCATTTAGTTTTGCAAAATGAAAGAGAGCTCAGTTATTATAGGAATAATGAGAACAGCATGGAGTTGAAAAACAACCCAACTTTAATCCAAAAGCAAATAACACCAAGAAAGTATTTATTGGGTGTGTTGGAGGGTATATTGGGTATTTATTGGGTAAGTTGGCAAGAGAGAGTGAGAGGATATATATGTAATCTCGAAGAGATAATTTTTTGATATTTTTTTGAGAAATGCTATAAATAGTGAATAGATGGTGACCACATGGGACTGAAATTATCTTTTACTGAGGGGTTTTTGTATGTCTCTTTTTTGTTGCGTTAACTTTTCATCCAAAGAAACTTTGGGAAGATAATTACCACATTTGTATATGTGTGCTTAGCACTATATAATCCCCACTTCATTTGAAAGTTAGTACAATATGTTTTAAAGGTAGCATCATAACTGAAATCTTGATTTTGTGACCTGACTCTGCCATATAATGGTTTGCTAAGCTTTTGAAGAGGCAAAGCTGAGCTTTAAGTCAGAAGTTAAGAGTTTAATTCTAGGTGATAATGTGTCTTCATTTCTTTAATTCTTTGTTAATATTCCAATTGCTAAGTTTTAATGATATTAGAAATAACTGTGGGTTGGGTTTTGTTTTGTTTTTTGACAGGCTGCTGCAGTTGCACTTTCTGCCCTAATTAATGCTTTAAATGAGTTGGACATGGTGGCTATAGTACGGTATGTTTATGATAGGAGATCGCAGCCACAGGTTGGAGCAGCCTTTCCACTAATTAAGAATGAATATGAGGTAATATTGACGACTGAAGAGTGTGAGAATATAATTCAAAGCAATAATGAATCTATAATGAAGATACAGTTCCTCCATTGTATTCAATCGCCTATCGTTAGAACAGAGAAAAACAGCACTAAATAGGATAAATCGCAGAAAGAATGGAGAATTTCAGTTTAATGTTTTCAAAAGATTTTAGATCTCATTTTGGTCTAATAGTTTTCATTTTGAATCTGGATCAATTTTCAGACGAGTTTTTAAAAAGTCTTTAGGCAGTTGCTATGTCACTGAAATAAATTCTGCATCACTGTGAGGTTTGTGTCACACATAATATTCGTCATTGAAGAATTATATAGTTCATTTTAGGGTTGTTTTTTCATTAGAACAACATGTGAACCCACCCCTTACGGCTTGACATTATGTATGAGTCAGGTCATTATGACTCAGTCAGCAAACCATTATGATTCATACAAGAAGCCATTTTTGGATCCTATTATAATACTTTACAGTGGGTAAGTCCAGCAAAAATATTTGTACTGCTGTGTCATCTCTGCAGCATTTACATTTAACAATGGGGAATGTACTTTGAGTTGGCTAGAATAAATCAGAAGTACATAACAGTGATTTAATTTTATTTTACTTTATTTATTTATAGCTCAAGACCAGTCATAAAAGTAAAGTACAGCAAACATAATGAATAAAAGAAATAAAAATAAGGCAAAACACCCCAACAATTAATAAAGAGAAGGATGCACTAGGCGATGTCTAAAAGCCAAGCCTGTCAATAAGAATTTTGCAACCTTTTTAAAAGATTCCTGAGATTTGAACACATAGAAGGAAAGCCATAATCTCATAATCACAGGAGCAGTTAAATTAATGTTAATTGAGGCTATGAGTTTCAATGGCTATTGGCTATTTACGGCAATGGGTATTATTATAGCACATGTAATCGAGAATCAGTTCTGAGTGCAGAAAAGCACAGTGTTTGTGTGGAAGTTTAGCCAGTCTATCAGTTGTCATCCTAAAGGGTAGTGCCCCAATTCTTGCTAAAGTAAAAAATGTCTCTAGGAGCAATTTAGGAGGCAGAGGCAATTATACTCTAGAAAAGCTAAGGAACACGGCTTCAGTCAGTATAAATATCTAAGGCTTGGTTTATTTATTTATTTTATTTATTAATTAAACTTATATGCCACCCAACTCCCAAAGGATTCCGGGCGGCTCACAGTAAAAACATGAGGAATTACATTTATATATATATAATTCATCTAGAGTAAAATTATTTAAGATGGTCACTAATGTCAAGTTCTTCTGATGCATAGTATCAGATATGAAAGTAAATGATTTAAGATTGTATGAAGGATTGAATACAAGAAGAAAAGTCTTTGTGTATTGAGAGTAGTTGCTACTGGTTATAGTCTTCCGAGAAATACAGCCCAGACCAGGATAATGATGGTGATATTTTGATTCCTATGTTTTTTATAAATAACGCAAGACGGCAAACATACCTAATGTTCCTTCCTCCTATTTTCCTCACAATATCAACCCTGTGATGTGGGTTGGGCTGAGAGAGAGTGATGGGTCAGTCACCCAGCCTATCTTCCTGTACTATATTGAATGTTTTAATTAAATAGTAACTTAAATTCTATTATTTGTTGTTGTTATTTTAAACCCACAACATGCTTTTATTTCAACTGCATTTTCTTGCCACGTTCTTCCATTTTGTTCTAGTGTTTGGCTTATGTGCAACTACCCTATATGGAAGATTTGAGGCACTACATGTTTTCCTCCTTAAAAAATAATAAAAAGTGTACCCCGACAGGTGAGCTTGCATTTTGAATCAGATGTCTATAATGTGTAGATGCTTTATTTTATTAGAAATCATGGCTTCTCAATATACATTCAGATGTTTAGATTATTTTCCAGACATTTTCGTTTAGGTTTTTTTTTTAAGTTTTTTATTTTTCAATTTTTAAAATACATACATTCCATCTTTCCTTAAGCAGTATGTCATCTGGGTGCAACTATCTCTGTGCAACATCCTTCAACATTTGCAACTTCATTCACATTAACATTACTTCTCTAGGCTTAAAATTACAATAAATTAAACAGTTAAACATTGTAAAACTCTTCATTTTCTTCTTACTATCTTCTAATAATAGTACAATAATAGTACTATTTGAACATATGTTCAATTTTAGTTTAGTTTTAAGCTTCCTCCCCAGTCTTTGGCACCAATCTTAAGTTCCTAAGGATAATCAGGGTAGTTCACCGTTATTCAACTCCAACATCCTTTAGTTGCTATGAAAATGGAGTCATCAAATCTAGCAAGGGGAGGGTACAGAATATACTGTTCAACAGTGTGCTGCCTGGTATCTTTCATCTGAATGAAAGAGTCCTTTGTTGCATTCATACAACAAATGATGCGTTTGTGATACAGTGCACAGTCTGAGATACATTTTTTCCTGTGATTTGCTGGTCTGCCCTCCCTCTTCCTAAATTATAGAATTTGTTACATTTCTTGTCACGTTAAGATTGGGTTTAGGATGTGTGTATGTTTCTTATTAGCAGCACTATGCATTGAGACATTATCAATCCAGCATTCCTTTTGTAACTGGGTTCTCTATCGTCTAAAAGATTGAAACCATTTAAATGGTTGGTGATGTGCTCTATGCAGTTTGAAATGCAGTTTGAGGATTGTTTGGTTAAGACTAGCAGTTTGAGAGTGATTATGAGCTTTAAACTTTTTTTTTAAGGTGAAAAAAAAAGATTGATCCTTATCCTAAATGTAGTTAATGTGAACGACGCTCCTAAAGTTCTTGTTTGTCTGTATTGTGAGCCGCCCAGAGTCCTCCGGGAGATGGGCGGCATATAAATACAAACAAACAAACAAACAAACAAATAAATAAATAAATAAATAAATAAAGTAAAATACTGTAATGTTAAAATATATATTTAGGAATAAAAGTTGTCAGATGAAAGACAGGCTCTTTCCTAATGGGAGAAATGAGAGTGCTGTGCTCAGAAGAATGAAGATACGTTTCTGAAGATGCTTGACATTAAAATAATTCTTTTAGTTGTATTTAAAAACAACCTATAGTGAGACACACATGGCAGAAAAATAGGATGAAACAAAGCAGAAAATGTGACATCATTTAGTATTTGTGCAGAGAATCCCAAGACAATTTAGCTTTATAAACAAAACAGGGATGATGTCAGGAATATCTAGAATATAATATACAATTTATTTTCATTGTATATAGTTCTGTGCTTCTCTTTTGTAGTTTGATACTGCCCATTTATTGCCTGTAATAGGGTTGTACTAGAACTTGAGAGGCAGAGATTCAAGTATCCACTCAATTGTCCAGATTGGATCAGTTATAATGCACTCATTCTCAGACCATCAAACTCAATAGAATTTTTGTTACAGGGATAAAAATTGAAAACCAATTTTCAATTCGTATACCAATGTTTACGAATGACACATACTGGTGTCATTGAATCTGTTAGGATTAGGAAGAGTGGGAGGCTGCAGTTGAGTGCTGCTTGCATTCCAGAAGAGTTTTCTCCCCACCTCCACCCCCAAAAAAGAAAGAAAGATAGCACCTGATCTTTCATGATAGATTTCCTAAAATCAGGGTCCCCCTCTAGGTTTGTGGAGTTCATCTCCCAGATTTCTCCTTATAGCTTGGCCATTGCTGAAAATTCTCGAGCTTCACACATCTGAAGGGGAGGTTGGAGAACACTGTCTTCAAAGATGAGTCAAAGTGTAGTACCACTCTTTAGGCAAGCCTTTAAATACTAATGATGTTGCTGCGTGCTCTTTGCATTTTTATGTTTTGCTTTTATCTTGTATCTTTATTACTTTTACTTTTGTTGTGTCCATGCTATGCTATGAACTGCTATGCTATGAAATGTTAAATATGAACAGAGATACAGACTGCACAGACTGAGTAAATAAATATACAAAATGGCAGGAAAAATCTGTTGCATCATATTAACTATTTCTCTTATCTATATTTGATAATCCAGAGGATCAGCTGTCTGCAGTTGACTCCCTGATTGATTCTATGTCTTTGGTTTGTGAAGATGATAGTGAAGGGACCGTTGTGGATATATTTAAACCCAGCAAATTCCCAAATCCTCTGTTTCAAAGATTGTACCAGGTAAGATACTAAAACTTTCCCTCATTCTTCTCAGCCAGATGGGTTATGTGGCCAGTTGGGTTCATCTTGTGTGAATTGATTGATTTTTCCCCCCACCAATGTAACTTGGTCAAACTCTATTGGAGCCAGCAGCTGTACAGCAGTCCCGCCATGGCTCTATGAATTCCCTACCTTATTGCCTTCCTTACACGCCCTGGGCCCAACTCGCTTAACAGAAATGATGCAGAATCTCACAGTTCTCTCATTTCCTGGGCTCCATAATGAGAGCTGAGTTTGTGAGCTGCTTACTATGTTGAAAAACCTGATACGATCAGTAAACAAATCCCAATTGCCCAATAGACCAAAAGAATGATTTGAATTTAGTGGCTGGAAAGAAGACAACTCTTTGAATAAAGGGGAGGAAATAAAGTATGTTAGTATTGGGGATTTTCTTTCTGGGATTTTCCCCTCTCTCTCTTCCATCTGCAGTGATTCAAACGTGATTTGAAACGTGATTCAAATCACGTTTGAATCAAATAATAGCATGACATATTAAACTATCTTAATTTACCGTATTTTTCTGAGTATAAGACATATCTTTTTCCCCCAAAAAAGAGGGTGAAAATAGGGTGCGTCTTATACTTCGAATGCCCAGCATCTCAAACGGAGATTTCAGAGGCTGAAAAAAGAGATTTCAGAGGCTGAAATAAGCCTCCGAAAGAAGCTTCAGAAGCTTCAGAAAAAAAGTCTCCAAAAAAGTCTCCAAAAGAAGTTTCAGAAAAAAAGTCTCCGAAAGAAGGTTCAGCAAAAAAGCCTCCTCCAGAAGAAGCTTCAGAAAAAAAATCTCCAAACAGAGCTTCAGAAAAAAAGCCTCAGAGCCTTTTTTTCTGAAGCTCTGTTTGGGAGGCTTTCAGAGGCAGAAAAAAAAAGGTTTTCCTGAAACAGAATTTCAGAAGTTTCAGAGGCAGAAAAAAAAGCAAGGCAAAGAGGCAAACCATGGAACCTGCTACTAAAATTCACCTCTGGGAACAGCTGATTGGGGGTATTCCAGGAGGTAGATCCACCCCAATCAGCTTTTTTCTTATTTTCCTCCCCAAAAACTAAGGTGCATCTTATACTCCGATGCGTTTTATACTCTGAAAAATATGGGTATATTTACTGAAGGACAAATTTTATTGGGTTGCACAACACTGTGATACAGTAAGTAGACCACACTGATTGGGTTTTCACAACTCACTACACTATTAAAAAAAAACCCGATCAAGATTAAGATTGATCCAGATCATATTAATGAGAGGAATACATGCCGCAGAGTCGGTGGAAAACGTAATCCTTCTGTTTAAAATAGTAGGAGTAAATAATAAACACAACCACAGCAGTGTTAATCTCAGCAAAGGAATTAAAATTTATAAGAACATAAGTAATATCCTCAGCCACCAAACCCATCAACACCTTCTGACCACCTTTGCATATATCAAATACCCAGGTTAATCTATAGTCCAAAATAAAAAGAGAGAGGGACCTATCATTTTATTGGAACTGGTTATTACCCAATTTAGATTAATATGCTTGTTCATAACAATATAAGCTATAATAGCATGAAACAAGCTACTCTGTGCAAGAATGAAGTACGTTCATTATCGCAGTAAAAAGCGCTGTTATGTTTTATTGACTTTATAGTAAATTCTTTGATTTTTGTGAGTCGTTGAGGGTTGGATGGCATCCAGGTTTAATAAATTATTATTAGCATACTTTCAGATTACCCCAGATTCTTTGTGGTTGGCAAATGAGCAATGTGTATTGAGGACAGAATGCTCTTTATTTTTGTGCATCAGGAAATACATATTACAGCAATTCACATAAGGTATGTAGCATTTCCTCCTGCAATGCTTAATCCACCGAGTCCCAGGTAGACTAACCTATGCATATCCCTTCAATAGTTATTCTAGTCTCACAGGAAAATTTGAATGATACATGGAAAAATTAACATTTCTGTATTGCAAAGACTGGATAACTTCATGGGAGTTACTATAGAGAAGTTGGAGACTTCACAAATGAATCTAAATGTGAGAGGTTTTAATCATTTACATTTTGCTTTATCAGGAATTATATGATAGACCTAAATTCTGATACAGCAATCTTTTTTATTATTGTATTCTAGTTTCAGTCCAACGTTTCAATATTAGTTCCACAAAAATTTAGGTAAAAGATAAATTATTTCAGTTTCCTCTTGAACTTCAACAAAGAATGGAAAAGTTCTACATTCAATGGGAAGTTGTTTAGTGGTGGGTTGCTCCCGGTTCGGGCTGGTTCGTGCGATCCGGTAGTGGTGATGCTGTGACGTCATCGAACCGGTTCTCCACGACTGGGAGCTGGGCCCACCCGCACGCCTGTACTTACGGTTCTCTGCGCTTCGCGCACTCCGCAGAATGCTTTTTTTGAGGGTTTTTTCCCCCAAAAAAGTTACTGCACATGCGCAGAGCATGCATTCGGTGTACTCGCTTGCTTCGCTCGTGCGCGTGTGCCGATCACGCAAAGTGCGTGCATCATCAGAACCGGTAGTAAAGGTAAGTAGAACCCACCCCTGAAGTTGTTCCATAGTTTTGTTCATTTATCAGGTCTGTACACAATTTTGGGTAGTCTAATGTGGACTCATCAATGAGAGTTTGATTGTTGACATGCTGACAATAGTGACCATGAATGTTTGCAATATTTTAAACCTTACATCACAAATCATATCATACAATATCATCTACTTTCAGAATATAGTCAAGGACAAGTTCATATTTGTCCTCTACAGCAATCTTACTCTGTATTCATGGAAAAGTATTCTCCGTCGTTAACAAGAAAAGTGCAAAATATACCTTTCATTGATTGCATGAGTCATAGATAGACTGATTCATAGATAGATCCATTAATTTACTGATTTGACATTGCTTATTCTCTTGTGATCTTTCATCAGTGCCTGCAACATAAAGCTTTTCATCCTGATGCACCTCTACCCCCCATTGAAAACCACCTCTTAGACATGTTGCAGACTCCTCAGGAAGTGACGGAAAAATGCCAGGCTCCCCTTCAGAAAGTAAAAGCTCTTTTTCCCTTAAAGGAGGGAGGCAAAATAAAAGAGCAGAAGACAGCTCAGTCCATCTTCAAAGACAAGTGAGTTAGCAGCACTGCAGAAATAGTTCTTTAGCTCTTTATCATCTTTCATCTATTCCTCTTTCTATAGGGGGCATATCATTGCCTCTTGGATTGCTGGGCTGGCCGCAAGTGTTTGTTCAATAACACGGTATGGGAAGAAGCTCTTCATGTTCTAGTTGTATGTAAAGCTAGCTTCTGTCTTTTGCATCCTTAGAGACTAGTGCTCTTTAGTGAAACAATAGCGAATGGTAGTATCTGGCTGAACAGGGCTGTACTTGGTTCTAGGCCTAGGCTAGTCTGGAAAATAAAGAAGACACAAAAAAGATCCCTGAATATTTTGGAATGGCAAATCCTTTATTTGTCCTACAAATATTCATTTTATTTCTCTGAAGTATGTCTGGAAGCTTATAGATCTCCAGCAATGGTCAAGCCTCTTTAGAATTTGCAAATGGTATCATGGGGTACAGGTTTTCCTACAAACAAATAATAGCATCTCAAATAAGCATCTTAACGTTTGTTTAGGACTTAATATGCTTTTTTTTTTCAAATTCACCCACCCATCTAAACATAGGGTAGAAATATTCATACCCTAGCTTTGGAAAAATATCTATCTTTGCTCCAAAAAGATCCAGATGCTAATATGTAAGGGTCAGTCATTTTTCTCGGAGCTAATTTGGACTTGGTCTTTTTAATGAGTTTATAGTGTAATTTTCTACACAGTACTTCAGGGGATTTAGCCCAGTTGCACAAGAATAATAAAGGATCAACATATTCTGGAGACATGGAATTTTTTTCCTCTCAGGAAAGGAAAATCTGGCATGAAAAGGACGTCTTCCGTCTGCATATCCTGTACTAGAGGGAAAAAAAATAGCAGAGCAAGCCACAAGCAGGCCTTTTGTCATAATGATATGTGTACATAATGTTCGTTTCTTCTGTCTAATGGAAAGAAGGTACAGATAATGATATTAAAATTGCATCTTGCTAAACCCCAAGGCTTGTTTTTAGGAAGCAGATTTGGATGTTCTTGAAGGTCATCCATCACAAAGCCTATTTAATTGGGAGTTTTTCTCATAAATACTGACAACTGCAAACTGATTTTTAATAAGCTCTTAGGTATACTAATCTGAAAGATGGTTTAGAAGACATTCTGGGTTTCTGTGTACAGAAGTACTTAGTAGCTATCAGTTTGAAGATGCGAACTAGCAAATTATATTAGAAGGGTAAATAGATTTTTTCCCTTAAATATAAAATTCCCATTATCGCTAATGTCAATTTAAACATTAAAAAGGAATCGGATGTGATCGCAAAGTACTGTTAAAGTATTCACATATATACACATGTCAAGAGGAGGTTATATTAGTAAAATACAGAGGCAATAATATTTGGTTTTCAGGTATTCAGAAAAAGCATTCTGTAGCTGGTATTGTAGTTCAGGTGGACATCTCATCATTCAGACATCAGATTTGATTCCTAATTTTTCTGAATAAGCTCTGAAACAAAGTATAATTTGGAAGGAGCTTGAAGGACATTTGAATGCCTAATATGTATCTTCTAAAACTATTCTCACAGTAGATGTGATTACTAGATAATTTATTTTGAGAAGAATTTCTTCAGTTTGATGGCCTTATCTTGTTCCAGTAATGAAGATGGCCCCAATGCTAAAAAGGCAAAAACAGAAGATGGTGAAGTCAGTTTCAGGATTGAAAGCCTCTCTGAAGGCAATGTGATTACAGTAAGTATTCTTGGCAAAGATTCTGCCATAGATGAGGTTGGATTGGCTACTGTATTAAAGATGTATTTTCTTGATGAGGCAAGTAAGTACCAAGAACTGGATGATTGGCCTATTTTTAGGCCATATCCAATGACCAGAGTTAAGCTTTGCATTTCATTAAAGTTGGGAAGGAGGGTATGAAAGTTGGGCTGAGGATGCGACTTACTGAAGTATTTCGTAGGTTGGAAGTGTCAGTCCAGCAGAAGACTTCAGCGTGCTAGTGAGGAAGAAGAATGCTGACTTCAAAGAAGGTAAATAGAAGTTCATTTATTTGAATGAAAAACATTGATAATTGTTGTGGGTCCGACTCACGAGACTATGCTATCTGATGAGGATGACTCAGATGATGCAGGGGAGGAACTGGCAAGGCCTCCCTCCCCAGGAATTCCTGCCCTGGCAGGACCTACCTCCCCAGGAGTTCCTACCCTGGCAGGACCTACCTCCCCAGGAGTTCCTACCCTGGCAATGCCCCAGGAGAGCCGAGGCGAACAGCCTGGGATG
>JANHFM010002028.1:258592-272074 GCA_032468115.1 Grayia smithii
TAATCAGGGAGTGAGGGATGACCCCTTGCAGGGCAGGGCTGAGGAATTTGTGCAGTATCTGCAGGACAAAATCGCTCCGATCCAGACAGGTTTGGACTCTGACTGGGCAGAGTCCGGCGAGGTGAAGGGGACAGGTCTGGGTGGTACCATTTGGGTTGGGTTTGACCCTGTGACTTCAGATGATGTGGACAGGATTATGAGTAACTGAGCACCACCACCTGTTTATTGTACCCAGGCCCCTCCTGGCTGGTTTTGGCCGCCCTGGAGGTGACAGGAGACTGGCTCCAGGCAGTTTTCAGCGCTTCTCTGAGAGAGCAGGTTTTCCCCTTTGCCTTGAAGGAGGCAGTGGTGAGACCTCTCCTCAAGAAGCCTGCCTTGGACCTGCCTCATTGAACAACTATTGTCCTGTCTTTAACCTCCGCTTCGTAGCGAAGGTTGTTGAGACCATGGTGGCACGTCAGCTCCCACAATTCCTGGAGGAAGCAGATTATCTGGACCCATACCAGTCCAGTTTCTGGCCTGGTCAAAGCACGGAAACGACATTGGTCATTCTGGTAAATGATCTCTGGCGGGCCCGGGACAGGGGTTATTCCTTTGTCCTGGTCCTACTTGACCTTTCGGCAGCTTTTGATACACTCAACCATGGTATCCTGCTGCGACGGCTCAGGGGGTTGGGGGTGGGAGGCACTGTTTTGCAGTAGTTCTCCTACCTCTCAGGCCACTCACAGTTTGTTCTGGCGGGGGGGGTAGAGATTGACCTCTAGGCCCTTCACTTGTGGGGTGCCTCAGGGGTCAGTTCTCTCCCCCCTCTTGTTTAACATCTATATGAAGCCACTGGGTGAGATCATCCATGGTTTCGGGGTGAGGTATCACCAATATGTGGATGATACTCAGCTTTTCATCTCCACCCCGGACCAACCCAGTGATGCCCTTGACGTGATGTCCCGGTGCCTGGAGGCGGTGTGGGTCTGGATGGGAAGGAACAGGCTCAGGCTCAACCCCTCCAAGATTGAATGGCTGTGGATACCGGCATCTCGTGTCCAAGAGGTCCCATCTCTTTTGATGGGGGGGGGGAGGTTTTGGCTCCCTCAGAAAGGGTTCGCAACTTGGGTGTTCTCCTGGATTCACAGCTTACATTGGAAGATCATTTAACCGGGGGGGCCTTTGCACAGGTCCACCTGGTGCGCCAGTTGTGCCCTTTCCTGGACCGAGATGCCCTATGCACGGTCACTCACGCCCTTGTTATCTCTAGACTGGACTACTGCAATGCCCTCTACATGGGGCTGCCCTTGAAGAGCACTCGGAGGCTCCAACTGGTCCAAAACGTGGCCGCGCAGGTTGTGATGGCAGTATCTTGGTACTCCCATGTTACACCACTCCTGCGTGAGCTGCATTGGCTTCCGGTTGCCCTCTGTGTGTGGTTCAAGGTGCTGGTATTAAACTTTAAAGCCCTACATGGCTTAGGCCTGGAGTATTTGCAGGACCACCTGCTGCCACTGGCATCCTCCCAGTGCCCAGTGCGGTCCCACAGAATTGGTCTGCTCAGGGTGCCGTCAGCCAGACAATGTCGGCTGGCAGCTCCCAGGGGAAGAGCTTTCTCTGTGGGTGCGCCGACCCTTTGGAACGAATTGCCCCCGGAGCTCCGGACAGCTCCCGACCTTTGCTCTTTCCACCGCGACTTGAAGACATGGTTGTTCCAACGAGCGGGCCTGGACTGACTACGGATTTTAAATGAATTTTATTCATGTTTAAATTTTAATTGTTATTTATCATTGAATTTATAGTTTAATTTTCTTTTAAATTTTCTACCGTGTGTCTTTTAGAGTTGTGAGCCTCCCTGAGTCCCTGGAGAGAAGGGCGGCATATAAATTCAATAAAATAAATAAATAAAATAAAGCCTCAAAAAGTTTAATGGGGGGAGGGAGGGAAAGGAAAAATAAAAAACCCCACGTTTACTATTAAGTGAGCATTTTCCAATAATAAAAGTTTCCAAAGGATGAAAGTGTTCTTGCCTTCAATAATTGATAACAACAGAAAAGACATTACAATTCATATTTTAATATAGTTTTCAAGCTGTAATATTGATGGTGCCTTTGAACTGCAAAAGAAAAATAGGAATTGATATTGACAATCATCTTCCCTCACAGTTTTCAGCAACTCATATTGTTGAACATATATTTTTGCCAAATAATAAAAAGCAATGAATAAATAAAAATGCAAAAGACTTCCATCATAATTGATAAAGCCTTAAAAGGTATGTTTTTAGGGCTTAGAGTTTTACTCAGCAGCTGAACTAAAATTTATTTTTATGGAATCTAGTTGATTTTTCTTCTATAACAGCTGAGAATATAATCACGGTTTTAATTCAATGTTTAAAACTGCAGTTTTGATGAGCAGTATTTATGTTAAAAAATCTCATCAGACTTTGCTCTGATGATGCCAGTACAATATTGGGTAGAAAATCGGCTCCTTTTCAAAAGGCTTGTTGAACATCTTCCAAATATTACCATAAAGCCTTGCTTAAACCAGCATTTGCAATTGGCGATGGATGATGCCATCCACAATATATTTTAAAAGCACCCAAATATTTCTAGAAAAAACATATTCCATTGATCTTCAATCTTATGTCAATTAAAAGTCCAGCAAATTGCAGATTCAAAAGTTAAAATGAATCCATTAGACAGGTTCCAGATTAGCTTTAATCAGCATAAAGGAGAAGACAAGAACTTGCTATAGATAGACCTCACTTACTTTCTGCCTCACTTAGTGACCATCTGAAGTAGAAAAAATAGCTTTGTGACCAATCCCCACATTTATGACTGTCATAGCATTCTACAGACATGTGATCGCCATTTGGGTCCTCTGCAACTGGCTTGCTGTTGCAACGTTTTATGGTCATATGATCACCATTTTTGTACTTCACATCTGGCTTGCAACAAGCAGAGTTAATATACAGCAGGGTGTCATACTGGTGGCCCGCAGGCCAGATGTGTCACATGCAGGCCACACCCACCCCAGCTCCGCAAAGGCAAAAACTGTTGCAATATATCACACAACATCAACGTGACACAGCAAGTTTGGCAGACGCGATATAGAGGTTGAAAATAAAATCCTAAATTGTGGTCACATGATGTTTTGCTTGACTATCATGATGTTTCGCTTAGCAACCAAAAGCATACAAGCAAAATTGTATGCTGTTGTGGTCACGTAATGTTTTGCTTAGCAGTCATGGTACTTAGTGACAGAGTTGCCGGTCCCAAATGTACTTGCTAACTGAAGACTACTTGTATATCCAATTCTATATATGCACTGAGATAAGCAATAAAATCTCTGCAATATATGAAATAATGGCAAAATTGAGTTTTTAGTTCATTAATAGCTATAGCAATTGCCACTTAGACTTATATACCACTTCACAGCGCTTTGCAACTCTCTCTAAGTGGTTTACAGAGTCAGCATATTACCCCTAACAAGCTGGGTTCTCGTTTTACAAACTTTGGAAGGATAGAAGGCTGAGTCAACCTTGAGCCTGGTGAGAATCGAACTGCCGAACTGCTGACAATCAGGAGTCAGCAGGATTAGCCTGCAGTACTGCATTCTAACCACTGTGCCACCACGGCTCCTAATGACTAATGGTTTGGAAATTTCTGCGCAGTCAAATGTTTTGAATCAAATCTTACAAGTTTAAAAGCTGTTAATTTTAACAGAGGGCCACTCAAAAATAACTTTGCAATGAAAACTCTGCTCTCCTGAGGGGGAAAAAACATATACAGTATCTAAATGTCAATTTGACAGCCTGAATTTTGTCAGCAAATTATTTTATGCTCAAACTAAAAACAATCAGCATGAAAACAACACTAGTAATTTGCAATATTAAGAGCTTTTTGGGCCTTTTTAATTTGTTAGAGTCAATACATGGAAATATGACAAAATAGTTTCATTATGGCTTCAGGGTAAAAAGAAATCAGCTATTAAATTCTGAAATTACCTTAATGACTTTAGGGATTTTGTGAATATAAATCTGGAATCAAAATTATATATTCCTTTAAAAATAAAGTAAACATAATAGCAGTGCAGAAGCAGGACAAGGCTGATGAATGATATTATTGCATATGAAAGAAATAAGTTAACAATTGGTACAAAACAAACTTTATTGGATTAACTTCTCTGTGGCTCCCAAGTGAAACGTAAAGTGCTAGTTTTGACCTACAAAGTCTTTTATCGATTGGCAACAAGATACATTGAGGCTTGCCTGGCAAATGCAGAATGAGCACAACAATGTCAAAAGGTTTTAGGTGAAACTATTCTTAAACTCCCACCTTTGCAAAGTAAAAGCCAGAGCTGTACCACCCTCTGAAATAATCTCTAAGTAGTGTTCAGATGGTCCCTCCCTGATGGCATTCAGGATGATACTGAAGATGACGTCTTCTGTTGAGTTACACTTGATCAAACATTTTATTTTTTATTGATTAATTGGATGGGGAAGAATTGATTCTATAATTTTTACTGTAGTTTTTAAAATTCTATCAAGTAAACCGCAGAGAGTTGATTCTGATTGACGCAAGATGTACATCTGACAAACAACAAAGATACCTAACGATGGTAAAAATGCTGCCCAGACTCACTTTATAGGGGAGATGGGCAGCATAAAAATTTAATGAAAAATAAAATAAATAAAAGGCAAGTCTTTGCCAAATTGTGACGTGGAACATTTGTCAAGATTTGGAACTTGAAATTTTGTTGAATGACCAACACCACAGTTTACTCCAAAACTCTGAAGAACCATTAAAGAATCTGCTTGCTGTATGAAACTTGCTTGACCAAAACAAGTATTTCAAAATCCCAGGAGTGAGGGCATAAATTCCAGAAGATAAGAGGCAACTCAGTCCACATATTTTGGGTGAGAGAAAGAAGGTGAAGACAGCCACGCCCTAATATGTCACAGAATATATTGTATGTAGATAGTGGAATCTTCAGTCTGGCAAAATTTTGTCTATAGGTCTGAAACAATAAAGAAGTCAGCTTGGGAGAACTGGCACATGTCAGTTTCAGAGGTGGTATTCAGCAGGTTCTGACCAGTTCTGGAGAACTAGTAGTGGAAATTTTGAGTAGTTCAAAGAACTGGTAAATACCATCTCTGACTGGCCCCACGCCCAACTATTTTCTGCCTCCCAAGTCCCAGTTGATCGGGAAGAAATACGGATTTTGAGTAACCTTCCCCTGGAGTGGGGTGGGAATGGAGATTTTACAGTATCCTTCCCCTGCCACGCCCACCAAGCCATGCCACGTCCACCAAGTCACGCCCACAGAACCGGTAGTAAAAAAAAATTGAATCCCACCACTGGTCAATTTTGACTCTAGGCCTGATATACATCCTTCTGTACCATTCTTTTTAGAGACTCTCATGTCTTGGTTACAATGCCTAGTTTAAGGTATCTTCCAGAAAGAAAGAATAAATTTTATACAGGTTATCTTTTAGCAGATAGATAAAAGAGCAATGACTGGAGTGTGACCAGATTCTTCACAGCTGCTGTCTTCTATTAGAGGGCTGAATAACTTTAAGTATCGCTGGGTTGGCTTGCTGAGGAAAATCTGTTGAATATTTATCATACATATATTTCTTTGTGGCTAAACATCACTGTGGTCAAATGCCTGTAATATTATAAATGAGTATAATAATCTCAACTCTTCCTCTCTTTCTCTCCTGACTACATCTTACATGTATTTATTATCTTACTATGTCACATTTACTACAGATATTTTTTAAAAGTCACAAAATTTGAATGTAACTTTTACATTACTTGCTCAAATTGTTTTGTTTACTACTATTCTACAATATATACTTTTAAAAACCGAATGCCTCTAAAAAGCAAGTTTCCATTAAATGCTCCTTTTTCCACACAACTTTCTAAAATACCCTTATAAATGTTATTAAAAGAGAGGAATCAGATACTTCTGAAGGTATATCTGTTGTGGTTTGTATGCTAATGATGTGAAGATTATAAATGAAACAAAAGAAAAAAGAAAAAGATGACACAAAAACATTATTGTCCTTGAGGACAACAAAGTAGTTTACCACAATGGGTGATTTTTTAATCCACAATGGGGAATCCAAAGCAGAAATGTGCAACAGTTGGGAGAAGAATACACTTTTTAAAACCAGTATTTTCAATTTCTTGCAGGAACCAGGGGGATGACCTGACTAGGGAGAAGGGAATTAAAAATGCCAGCTAACTAAGGGTAGGGCTATTACACCCTCTAATACACAGAGTTCTCTTGAAGAGTAATTTATTACTAGAAAGGAAGTCTATGATATGTGAACTTGATCACATTTATACCTGATGCATTGATCTTTGGGCATTTGGACTGTAGGTCTTTTTTTGTCTTGATTTGCTGAGCCATTAACTAGGGCTTTAGTTTTTGACTTCTAGACACTTCTAGAAGTGTCTCTGGTATTAATCCTTTGGGGAATTTGATTTTTGACTGACTGAACAACAATGCTTTTTCTTTCTAGCCCTGACACAAGAGAGGCTGTTAAATAATATGGCCAAAGTACATCGACTTATTTTGCCTTTAAGAGAGATTTCTGGATATTCTCATCTTTCCCAGTAACTCAAGTTAAAGGGACAGGCCTTTTCCCTGTAATCTGATCATAGTTACAGATATGGATTGTGAGATGGTATTTTAAAATATTCATCCAGATTTTAGGCAATGTTTTGGAGAAAAGAATATCTCTGACCTCTCGTCTTTGAAGCATGAGTTTCCCTCCAAATGAATGGGCTTTTTAGAGTTCACAAGTATTTACACTATTATAATCAACTGGTAAATTTGGGAGTTATGTCAATAATCTGACAAATTTTCAGGCTATCATCTACTCAAAATCAATGTTTTTTTTCCCTGTGCTAAAAGCTTGAGTGTGCCTGTGTTTATCCAAAGGTGAAAAAATACTAACACCCGTCAGCTGCCTTGTGCTGCAAACTATGGTAGTGTAACTTATTACCTTGCTGCAGCCCTTTTCTGTATCAAAGTAAGATTAAAGACTCCAGCATTCACCTTGTCAGCAAAGTCTAATTCTTTTACATTAGTGGCTGCACACAGATTGGTGGTAGTAATATTATTATTATGGTTTGTTGCACAGTCAGCCAGATGTTTAGACTGGGTTTTTAAAAATTATTATATGGTTCATTGCAGATTTTTAGACTGGATTTGGCATTTTTATCTGCCTATCATCTTGTTCCTAAGAACCTAGAATAGGTAGGTGCTGTTTGATAGCATTGCCCAACCTTTCTTGGCATTGCACCAGGGGTGGGTTCTACTTACCTCTCCTATCAGTTCTAAAGGTGCACGCGCTTTGCCCGTGGTTGGGGTGCACGGCATACGCGTCTGGTGTGCGCATCTGGCACACGCGTGTGTTTCGCATGTGTGCGCGTCAGACAGGCGCTCCTGCACATGCGCAGAAGCTTTTTTGGACAAAAAAAACGTAAAACGGTAAGTACGTAAAATGTAAAACGGTAAGTACGGATGCGCGGGGGGGGCCCGGCGGTCTGGGACGCGTAGAACCGGTTCGGTGACATCACAGCATCACCGCTACCTATTCATGTGAACCGGATCGAACCGGGGGCAACCCACCACTGCATTGCACCCAGTGTAGTCATAACTACTGGAACCACCATGGCTGGTTTATGCCAGAATCTTTCAATTTTGATTTTTAGATCTTAATACTTTGTGTTATTCTCCAACACTTTGTCTGCTGTTAGAATATCCCCTGGTATTGCCACATCAATTATCCACACTATCTTCTTTGCAACAAATTACTGTATATCTGATGTGTTATGAATGAAAACTTTATCAATCTATATTTGGAAATTCCATAATTTTTAACTTTTCATTTTGGGCTACTTTTTTAATTCTAAGTTCCCATCAATTTTTCATTACTGGTACATCATTTTTTTTTTTTACTCTACTCCAGTAAATCATTTGGGCAACTGTGTTATGTCATTGTTTATTAGTTTGTATGATCTTCTTGCTCCAGCTAAATATATGATCTATTTTTTCTTCTGCTTCTTTGCACAATGAATCATTTGATGGTTTTTCAAGTCTGACTTTAAAAGCATTAGTTCAAATAGTTGATTCTTGTGCAGCCAAAATCAAGCCTTCAGTTCCTTTTTTTTACAACGGTTCTAGTTGTAAGCCATTGGCAGATTTATGATTGTTATTTATTTAGCATATTTTGTATATATTTATCTCAAAACATCCCATTATATATGTTTGTCTAAAACAAATATATATATTGTTTACTGCCATCTATCAAACTAATTAAAACTAAGTAAACCCAGTAATATTTTTTTAAAAAATAAAGTTGCTTCAGAATATGAAATTTGGAGAAACAAAATAATTTTTGGATTATTTTCTCTACCAGGCTAAATAATCCATTTCGCTATTTTCCCCCCTTTAGAGTACAGTATGTTGCACCTTCTCCTTCATTATCATTGCTGCTAGTTCCTCAGCTGTGACTTAGTGGCTTGATAGTATCACCAACTATTGTTTTGCCAAAATTGTTTGGATGACTTCAGACCACAATAAAAATTGCTAATATGGAAATGATCTGAGTTCATAGATTATCCTAACCTGCAGTGTGGAATATTTAGGTTTGACATGTTGTGGGAACCCAACCCATTTTAAGTTACACAAAATTTATCATGATGTGTTAACCCAGTCAATTGTAGCTAACTTAGTACATTTTGCTTAAAGAAACCAGACTTCTTAATCAGATGATTTGATTGTTCTAATCTGAAAGAAGGGCTAGTAAATTCTTATGAGGAGAGATATATTTGCTGTTGTAAGAGAAACATTATATACCACAGCCAGTAACAATTGTTCTGTCTCCTATTTACTTCTTTCAAGAAAGATACAACATAGAGAATTACAGAAACCAAGTTTATCCTACAACTATAAGTTTACTCCTAGCAGAAATCAAGTAGCTTTGCATGTACAATATGCAAAATCAACACGATATTCAAGTCCAAGGTGAGAGCAACTGCATCCACATCATGATTTTGCATTTCTGGGTACACATTTCAGCACAACTTTCATCTCTGAGTTAATCAGCAGTTTGTACAGCAACACAGCCTCCTTCAGGCAAGCCTCTTACATAAGCTCTTCTTGCTCCCCCACCCCCTACAATGGCGATGATTCTCTGACAGGGTTAAGGCTTACACCAGCAAGGCTCTCTTGCCACTGCTGTATCAGGATTAGCTCTTTTCCTCTCTGCCTGGTGCACCCTGCCAGCATAAGAAAGCTGTGAGCACAGCAGCCTTGCCAAGCAGACATCACTGAAGAACGGGCTGCTCTGCTATCGCACAGGATCAGAATAGCTACATGAAAGATTAGTCTTCAGTTCTTGCGTAAAACATGGCATTTGAATTGGGTACAGAATTTTTTAAAAACGGGAAGCCGGCATTGATAAACGACCGTAAGCAGAAGTGTAAGACCTTAACTTAATGAATGTGAAATGATTTCATATGAAAGGGACTACTGTGGTTTCTGCAACAAAACATGCTTAAAAAGATTATCTTGGGATATATAATACTGTACCAGCCCTTGATCTGATTCACATAACTATGCTAGCTTTAATATGTCTTGTTTGCTTTTGGTTTAATTGCAAGTCTGTCCCATCATCCTCCACCCACTAAGTGGTTTGTACACCATGATTTACATTTTTCAGCCTAGGGATTACAATTTTTTCGCCTCTCCGTATTTTGACTTCCACAGGGGCTGCTGAAGCCATGACTGGTGACACAGACCAAAATGTTTAGACTTTTTCTTGCTTTTTTTTTTTTTTTTTTTTTGCCAGTTTGGAGCATCCACTTTACTTTAAAAAAAATCCTTGAAATGGGTAAGTTGTTTTTTTTAAAATTATCACTTTCAGTAATTATATTATGTGTGTTTTAAAAGGACTATCTTGCAAGGTTGCCCACCTATAATATGTCCCAGAACTCTGCATGTGATGGGAATCTGACCACTCTGCCTTGTAAATTACAGCTAATGGCTCATCATTATGTGTGAGACTAACGAAGTATGGCTTAGTTGAGAAACTAGAATTAAATTATGAGATAGCATAATGTGGGAATGTAGACTCAAGATCTAGCCTAGTGTATTGCTGTTGGAATGGAAGAAATTTGACAATCTATACCCAGAGAAGTAACCAAGGCTTAGTGAAACTTTGTTGTTGTTGTTACTGTAATACAATTGAAAGGTTTACGCACAGGAAAGACACAAATAGGCAGGAGACCTGAGCATATAGAAAGCTACATCTTGCCAGGAAGAGGGTCATATGCAGGGGTGGGTTCTACTTACCTTTGCTACCGGTTCTGTAGGTGCAAAAAAAGCTCAAAAAAAGGTTCCTGCGCATGCGCGCAAGCAGGCTCCATGCACAGGGACAGGTAAGTATGGGCTCGCGGGGGAGATTCGGTCCGGGACTATTAGAACTGGTTCGGTGACATCACAGCGTCATCGCTACCTATTCTATAGAACCGGACCAAACTGGGAGCAACCCACCACTGGTCATATGGATAATGTTGCTCTAACCACATGGCCAGGAAAGAAAGCCAAGAAAGAAGAGATCCTGAGATTAATGATCTCATAAACAAAAATTATTCTAACAGTAGTAATAATAACAATAATACAATGATCATGATCATGATCAAAAGAGTTGCAAGTCAAGAAGACCCCTGGGTTACATAGCATGCCTTAATGGGGAAGTGCAACTCCACGGACCCAACTACAGGTTATGCCCCGACCTGTCTTAATTACAATAGCACTTGGACTTATATACTGCTTCACAGTGCTTTACAGCCCTCTCTAAGTGGTTTACAGAGTCAGCATATTGCCCCCAACAATCTGGGTTGTTTACCCACCTCGGAAGGATGGAAGGCCGAGTCAACCTTGAGCCTGGTGCGATTTGAACTACTAAATTGCAGGCAGCCGGCAGGCAGCAGAAGTAGCCTGCAGTACTGCACTCTAACCACCACACCACCATGGCTCAAATACATACAATAAGAATTTAAATACAAAATAAGCAGCGTTGAGTTGTTGGTGAACATAACAATGGTGTTATCCTTTAAAGCCCTACATGGCTTAGGCCTGGGGTACTTGCAGGACCACCTTCTGCCAATGGCATCCTCCCAGCGTCCAGTGCGTTCCCACAGAGTTGGCCTCCTCAAGGTGCCGTCGGCCAGACAATGTCGACTGACGGCCCCCAGGGGGAGGGCGTTCTCTGTGGGCGCACCGACTCTCTGGAATGAATTGCCCGTTGGGCTCCGGACAGCTCCCGATCTTCACACCTTCCGGCGCGACTTGTTGTTCCAACAAACGGGCTACGGCTGATTATTGTTTTATAATTGTTTTTATGTATTTTTATGTATTTTTAACTTTACTGTTTTTAGTGTTTAGTCTTTTTAAATTTTGTTATTATTTACTTTATTGCTGTGAGCCGCCCTGAGTCCTTCGGGAGAAGGGTGGCAATACAAGTCTAATAAACTATAACTATAATTAACAAATACAGATAAAACTGGGTGTATGGGATATGGATTTTTGTCCTCAGATGAACATGTGCCATGAATTAGGCTGGAGTCTTCCTGGTGTTTCTGTTTCTTTCCGAATGTTGTAGGAAATGGAGTCTGATTTTCCAGGATACACTTGTTTTGGGAGGGAGGGTTCATGGGTAGATGACCCTTAAAGGGCCTTGTCAACTTCCAAACAATACAGATTGGTATTTGGCCCCAGGCCCTAGATGGGGCCAGAGAACAACAGTATATACACAAATTATATCTGGGGGCATGACAATCAGGTTGCTAACTTATCAGCTGATTCAGTCAACAATTAGCAAGAAAGGTTGTAAAATGGGGCAAAACTCACTTAACAAATGTCTCACTTAACAACCGAAATTTTGGACTCAATTGTAGTTGTAAGTCGAGGATTACCTGTATGTCCAATTCTTTGCAAATTGATCCAAGTTAGTGGTCATCACCACCCCTTGTAATAATGAATTCTACTTGTTAATTATGCATTCTGTGGAGTAGTGCGTTATTCTGTCTGTTCTTATACTGGTACCTCCTTTCAGCCAACCAGAAAATGACCCAATATTTTATTTATTAAATTTATATGTTGTCTGCCTCTCTGTCCTGAGTGACTCTAGGTGGCTTACAATAACATGATGATAATGAAGATCAGTGGTGGGTTGCTACCGGTTCGCAACAGATCGGGCGAACCGATAGCGGCGGGAGGCTCCGCTCACCCGCCCGGATGCTTCTGTGCATACCGAGCGAACCGCTAGTGACGGGATTTGGAACCTGCCCCTGATGAAGATGATATCTATTATCTGTCCTACTCTTGGCAATTCTATGGGCTAGGTTTCTTCACATCTTCCAGTCTTGCACTATTTCTTTGAGTTTTTCTATGTTCTGGCTAGTGTCAGCTTTGATGGTGTCACAATAACATAAAGGCATAAATTTAAGAGTATTAAAACTAAGGTTAACAACAATTAAACAAAAGGTTAAAATCAAGAGCATGGATGGTACAGAGGTGGACTTTATTTTTCCTATCCTATCAATATCCTAGCATTCTTGAAAAAGGTGAAAAAAATTCCCTTGTTCGGTGATGTATATGATTTTATATATCTCAACAGTATCTCCCCATTTTTCTAAGTTAAAGAACCTTTTCCTACTCTTGACTCTTTTAGGATTCCTTAGGAAGTTGTTTGCCCATCCAATTTGGCTGCCCTCTTCTGTGTTTTTCCAACTCTATTATATTTGAATTTTTGCAATTTATAAGTTGATAAGAAGTCACATTCAGGGCAAACCAAAATTCAGTTAGTGTGAGACTAGAGTGCACACGGATGAAGCTAGTGCAAATGAAGTTGCCAGTGGGGTTTTGGGTGCTAATCATCATTTGTGCAAAAGGAGAGGAAGGAGGCCCCAAAAAGAAAGGGCTCGTTTTGAAGAACTGCAGCAGAATACAGGAGACAGCAACTATTCTTTGGATATGGGTTTATCTTCTTTTACTGTTATATTTAATTGATAAATATATAAAAAGATTTATATTTAAACATTTTAATTTCCTATTTCTGTCAAGCTGGAACCAATTACTCTATTTTCCATAGAAATGTAGCTTGGAATAGTGCACGTTCAAATAATGCAATCATTTCATGGGATTCATGAACTGCACGAATTGAAGCCTACCTATATAACCACCTTGCATTGGTGGCAATGTTACTTTCAACCTCTTTTCTAACTATCGCTCATAGATCACCAGAAGAATGGTCCAACTCGTATTTGGGATATGGACTCCCTGTGGTGTTATCATCCTGACCTCACAGAATGTTGTCTGAAATGACTTCTTTGAAAGATTCCCCTGTCTTTTTTTTTTTTTTTTTTTGAAAAATAATCTTTATTATTATTTACAATGTTTAAAAAACAGAGAGGG
>JANHFM010002028.1:320490-332714 GCA_032468115.1 Grayia smithii
TGGCGCCAACCCCATCACATACACCTGTATTTGTACGGGGTGTATGTGATGGGGTTGGCGCAATGATGTCATCACACTGGGTGCTTGTATGTGGGCGGATCTGCATGTGGGCGGACCCGCCTGGAGGTGGATAGAGGAGCAGTGTCTCAGTTCCTAAGACCATTGGAAATATGTGTTTTCTGATGGTATTAGGCGACCCCTGTGAAAAGGTTGTTCGACACCCCCCCCCAAAGGGGTCCCGATCCACAGGTTGAGAACCACTGCTCTAAAGCCTTACCTCATCATACTTTCTCCCTGTAAACTAACGTAAGTAGGACACCAGATTTTCTAGCATCGGATTGCATCTCACTTAGATGAAAAAGAAAAAAGATTTCATTATCAAGTTCTGAGATATGGAAAACAATTTTAGATACTGAAAAATTCCTGGACAAACAGTCAATCACCAAGTTATGTTTTTAAGCAAAATTAACTTGAATAATAATGATCTATCAGTATTGATTAACTTAGTCACTAACAAAGCTAGCCCATCTTATATGGATTTTGAAGCTAAATTGGGTTGGATTTGGCTATTTGCATAGGAGGTTACTCAGAGTTTGTAATCTAGATTGAAATATTTTTTTGACTTCCCAGGAGGAAAAAGTGCCAAGAAAATGGCATAGTTATGTAGTCACCAGAAACTAAATTTGACTTGAGAGGAACTTTATATTTTCCTCTTTGTTTTCTATAAATATTGATATGCTAATATTCACAAAGTTATTATTCACCAATTAAAAGAAAACACCATGTTCCTCTTGTAGGATTATTAAACATGGGCCTTGTTAGTATTAAAAGTAATGTGAAAATGATGACCTGATTAAAACGATCAAAACCTGATTAAAAAACAAAGTTGAAGTTTGAAATTGAAACTATTGAAGAGCAGATATGAAAATTGCATTGGGGAAAGGAAAATTGGCACCATTGTAACATTAAAAGTTTATCTTAACTTCAGGATCAGTTACACACTGATAGCTTCTTATGATAAAGTGGTGTTTTTTTACCATCCATTTTAAATATAATTTGCTAAGGAAAGGGCTTTTGAGCAGTGATATATAGACACTTCAAATAGGCCCATGTATAAAACATGGGCCTAAAGTCTAAAATTCCATAAGTTTCAAAAGCAATTATGAACAGAAATATTTTTGGTATATCCACTGTAGGTTTCTCAATCATCCACGATAAAGTATTGATGCTCCCTTGCTAAAGACTTAGGCAGCTATATGAAAGTTATGAATGTATAATATAGTCTCCTGAGTTGGTTTCATATCCCAAATTGGAATATGAATCAAAAACAGTTGGAATTGGACAGGATCCAAATTGAATAAAATAAATAAATGCACTCTCATCATTGAAAATACAACTTGCACAGTTTGGGGCTGGCAACAGCCCAAATGCTCTAAAGTGCACATCTAGGCCATGAATCTACCTACTTTTCCATCTCTAGAACAGTTACTATCAAAAGTAATTATGTAGCTTCCAGATCATCTAGATTCAGAGTTTATCTCCTCTACTTCTGTATCCGGTATTCTTTTATTTATTTCAAGACTTACAGTATATGGCCTCCCAATTCACAAAAAACCAACTCTTGGTAGCATACAACAATGAAACCAAATTATCGTATTCCCAACAACAACAACAACAAAAAATACTGGGGGAGGGAGCAATATGCACCAGGATATGATATCATTCATCATCATTATTATCATCATTGTTTTTAATGGCAATTTACAACAGGATATCCAAAATAACTCTTTTTTTATGTTCAACCTTTCTATAACTGTCTTTTCCTGTAGTGTGTTAAAGTTGCTTTGTTACATAGAGGAATTGACCGATTGCCCTTTGTTCATAATTTAAATCAATCCTAACAAATACACCTACTCCAGATTCTTCTCTAGATGCAGTTATCCTTCTTGGATGCAATCTGTTTAATGGCATATCTAAAGCCAATGTATTGACTTCCTCCTTTGTTCCTAGGACAAAGTACAAAATAGACTACTGAAATAGACTACTGGATTCTGTTGCATTGGTACCCAGAGGTGGTAGAAGTTCTGAAATTCTTACTCTGTAATCATTTATCATTGAGCTATAATCATGTGGGTTGAATTACCTAGATCAGTGGTTCTCAACCTTCTTAATGCCGCAACCCTTTAATACATTTCCTCATGTTGTGGTGACCCCCAACCATAAAACTATTTTATTTGCTACTTCATAACTGTAATTTTGCTACTATTATGAATTAAAATGTAAACACCTGAAAGGCAGGTATTTCCTCAACCTTTCTCACAAGTGCAATGGCCCATATCTAACAAAAATCAGAATCTATGGCGCCTACTTGGAAATAGGACCTATTAGACTCACCTGGAGATGGATAGAGGAGCGGTATCTCAGTTCCTAAGACCATCGAAAATATGTGTTTCCCAATGGTCTTAGGCGACCCCTGTGAAAGAGTCGTTCGACCCCCAAAGGGGTCTTGACCCACAGGTTGAGAACCGCTGACGTAGATAATGGTGATGAGTATGGAATATGAGCTTAATGAATTACAAGTCTTAAAATTTTCAATAGCAAACAATGAATGAAATTTGTATGAAGATATGTATTAATGAAACATTAAGTTTTATTTTTAATGCTGTAAAGCCATATTATGCAACTTTCCAGTGTATAATGACTAACATCAATCCACTGAAATACAGGAAACAGCGGCTACTGAATTAGTTTTTCTCTGCATGTGTAATGGCAATGGCTTTGGAAAATATAAACACAACACTATAGTTGTGTGCTATACAACTATAGAAAGATTGTTCATATGGCTTCTTGAAGGTGTGTTTGCAGCATTGGTTTACCTCAAAGTACTGTAAGAGCTACTGTGAATCTGATTTTTGTGTGTATGTGGGCTTCAAGAAGTATTCTTTACTAGTCTGGAAACCTAAGAACTTGATGCTCAGTTTTATCTATCGGAATTCCACTCGCTGTTATTGGATAATTAGGGCTTTAATATTTTGAAGGACAGATTCTGTCAGAATTTTTTTTTTAGCCAATGTATTCATCTACTCCTCGTGACTTTCTTTGTTTCTTACCTACAGTTAAGTGCTCACTCATATACCTTTAAATACTCTCAATACTCTTTATTCTGTTTAAAGTTGGAATATATGTTGCTGTCGAAAATCAGATGACAGCTATTTTTGCATCTGTTCAGTTTCAGGTTGAGTTGGATGCTTTGTGATAATGATGGGACACAATAATAGATTTTTGGATTCTAACCTTGGGCTTCTTTCAAAGTTAACACTGTAGCTTTGCATCTAATTTCTTTTTATGTCAGGAATGAAAACCAGATCCAGTCTCCCAATTAGTCTTTCTTTTAAGAAGAGTGTCTGTATTAAAGTCATTATCAGCTGTTTCCATGTGTCAGTTAAAATACCCTTGACTTTAAATGCCAAGCAGCTGATTAAGGCAGGACAGATTGGCATCTGGAAGAATTGTAGCTCCTGTACAATATGGATTTGAATAATCAGCTTGGTGCAAAGCACAGCAAATAGCATAGTAACCATAGGCTATGGAAATCTTTTAAAAACCCAGTAAATCACTGCATGGAAATAAGGCACTTTTGCACCTTCAGTGGTTTTACTTTTTAAAATGTTCTTCGTATGTTCTTTATTTAGTCCTTTCACTGTAGGTTGTTGGATAAGTTATGTGAAAATAAGATATTCTAGAATTTATGCAATCTCTTACCACTAATATTATAGCCAACCTATTTGTAAAACAGGTTCAAAAACAAAGATTCTATCCATTTCCTATATTTAATTTTTGCTGTCAATTTATGTAGCTTAAAATTTCCCCTGAGTTCTTCTTTCAGTGCAATATATGCCATCACCTGCTGGCAGCGGCTGCCTTATTTCAATATAAATGAGATAAGCAATGAGGAACTTTGTAAGTGCTTTGGACTTCAGTTACCAGTTATTTGTGATTAGCCTGGTTACAGGAGAGAGTTACAAACCAAGATACCAAAAAGTCACCATGTTGTTTCCCCCTCTCTAGGACAAGTAGATCAGGGTTTTTTTATATACAGGTAGTCTTTTATATATAGGTAGTCTTATATATAGTAACTACAATTGAGACCAGCAGCTCTGTCATTAAGCAGAGCGGTTGCGAGGTGGAAAATCATATGACCATAGCTGTGTTTTCCTTTTCTCTACTCCACATTCTTTGGAATGTTTATCCTAGCTCTGGGATAATTAGTAATTACCGTATTTTTTTGGAATATAAGATGCTCGGGACTATAAGATGCACCTACCTTTTTTGGAGAGGAAAACAAGAAAAAAAAATCTGCCTCCTTGCAACAAATAGCAAACAGCCTGATTTACTTTCATTTTCATTTTCAGCACAGCCTGATTAGCACAACGGGAAAAAAATCTGCCTCTCAGCAATTTGCCTCCTTGCAGCAAACAGCAAACAACCTGCTTTACTTTCATTTTCATTTTCAGCACAGCCTGATTAGCACAAGGGGAAAAAAATCTGCTTCCCAGCAATTTGCCTCTTTGCAGAAAATGGGGCCCGCAGCAATAGGCAATGGCAATCCCTGCAGCCTGAAACAACTGGGGGTTGGGAGGCTGATCCAACCAGCAATCAGCTGCTTGTGCTAATCAGGCTGTGCTGAAGCTGAAACGGGCTGTTTGCTGCTTGCTGCAAGGAGGTAAATTGCTGGGAGGCAGAGGCCAAAGGGTGGGGGCCAGCGGGTGGACAGGGCTACATTCAGTACACCCAAATTTTCATCCTCTTTTAGGGAGGGGGAAAAGTGCATCTTATACTCCAAAAAATACGGTAATTCTGTTTACATTCATTGGAGAGGAAGGGATTATAAGAGAGTAAATGGACTCATAGTAGGGAATACACATAGAAAGCAATGCAGTAGCAGTGATAGCCTTGAGCACACTATAACAGTTGATGTACTCCCCGTGTGCCTGCTTACTTTTTTGTAAACCCTGCAGAGGGAGGGAGGGAGGGAGGGAGGGAGGAGAAAACAGCTCAGGCACAGAACAACACATACTGGCTGCAATGGTGAGCCCTTGACTGAGGCATGTGAAGATCATGTAAATTGTAAATTTATTTTTTTAGCATCACCATGACTTTGAATGATTATTGAACAAGGCAATCAGTAAGTGAGAGCTACCTGTACACAGAAATAACAATATTCAACAATTAAAGGAAGACCATTTCCATTTTCTTGGATACACTTTTATTGATCTGATAAGTGCTCCTTTTCATCAGAAACATTCCAAAGGAAAGCTCCTACATGAAATGGCTGGACTAAGAATAACACTAATCAATTGGGGTTCCTTTTATTTAACTGAAATCAAGCATCAGCTAACAGGAAAAAAATGTTGTAAGGTGCTCTGTTTTGACTTCCCTCTATCATGTAATTTGAATGTTCAAAGTACGATGCTACCAAGAGACTTAAAACGGTTGTTTCACACAAATGGCTTCCATATTGAGTAAGATTGCCTTGCCTATGGCCACCTGTTGAATTGCCAGAAGAGGTGAGATTAAAGCAAGTGGGCACCTAAGTCCACCATTTCTGGCCAAGAAAGTTTTTCTACCTCCTCATTGCTTGGTATAATTCACTTTTGTGACATTATTCCCATGCAGGTTGCCAAACGAGTAATCTTATTATCAGGAACCCCTGCCATGTCACGTCCCGCAGAGCTATACACTCAGATTGCAATGATCCAGCCAACCTTCTTCCCTCAGTTCCATGACTTTGGAGTTCGCTACTGTGATGCTAAGCAGGTAATCTAGGTATACCTGTATGTTTGCCAGAAAAAAGGCTATTTGGGAATAATAATCTTTCATGCTGGAGAGCATTTCATGCTCTATATAGATTTAGCAAATTTGGTATGCAGATTCCTTTCTGTAGAGAGAATCACTTTTTACAGCACCAACTGGCTGTAGAATGCATGCACCTATAATTGTCTTGCTTTAAAAAAAAATGAAACCCTTAATGGAAATGGAATTCAGTCCTTAAGCAAAGGATAAAAGCTGAGAAGCCTTAGGAGAATCTGATTTTTTGTTGCCATGGTCGTACATCTTGTCTGTGAACTTTAATGTTAAATTCTTTGTCCAGAATCGTCTTTTTATCCACAGTGACCCTTTAATACCATTTGTTTTGTAAAATGCCACAGGGTTTTCCAAAGTTCTTTGTCCATTCATATTCATATAAAGATTTATTTATTTACCCTACAGAAAAGTTTCATTCCAAAATTAACTGTAACGACTTCCTATGTAATTTATAGACATGTAAGGCATGGTTCACAGAATTATTAGCTAGGATTTCCTAGTTCTTGTTTGTTGATCAAATATAGCAGCCTTGTTTGTACATAATATTTATTTTTTATTTATTTATTTATTTAGCAAATATATATGCCGCCCTTCTCCCGAGGGACTCAGGGCGGCGAACAACAAATAAAACATATAAAAACAATTAGAATAATAATTAAAATCAGTTTAAAACCCACATTACAACCAAATTAATAAATAATAAAACCCCAGCATCAGCCCATCTGTTGGAATAGCCAAGTCTTTGGGTCACGATGGAAAGAGCGGAAATCGGGCGCTGTCCGGAGCTCAGTGGGTAACCTGTTCCAGAGGGTGGGTGTGCCCACAGAGAACGCCCTACCCCTGGACATTGCCTGGTTGCTTCCGGTTTGGTCCGGTTCTATAGAACTGGTCGTAAAACCGGTGGGAGGCTCCGCCCACCCACCCCGATGTCATCATGGGTGATCTGCGCAAGTGCAGAAACTTACGCACGAGCGCTCTCCTGTTGAGAACCGTTAGTAAAGGTAAGTGGAACCCACCCCTGCTCGGAATGTAGATCTCATCAACTTCCCTATATAAACTTTCTGTGTTTTCCTACTACTTTTAATAGAAAAAGAATATATTAAAAATGAAAATTTGGAATAACTGCTTTATATTTTTTTGAACTGTAGCTCCAGGAACCCTCTACCAGCTTTACCCAGAAGGTAGACAACTTTTGGTTTCAAATAAATGATAACCCAATAGCACAGCAACAGCCAGTGTCAGATGCAAATAACCAGTTCCTATAGGTTGCAGCATCAATGATTTATTGAAACCTATACATGAGAATTTGGCCAACTAACGTTCAGCACAAATCGGCACAAGGTAAGGATCAATGGAATTCAAGGGGGGTTGGACTTGGGTGTCTTGTGGCAATGCAGCGCCTCTAAACTGATGATGCATTTAACTCTGCCCCCCACCCCCCCAGCTCTGCCTGCTCTTCTTCTACAGCCAATTGTACAAGTGCACAATCACAGATAGCAGAATTTGAGATTATAATGAGAGAAGACCTAATAAGAAAAAAAAATCTTCTTTTCACCTGGGTCACCTGGGAGTGAAATGAACTGAGTAGAAATGGAAAAATATGCCATTTGCAGTTTCTCTCACTTTCTCGTTTTGGTAAATCACTCTTGTTTAGTTCACTGAGTTTGATATTTGTTTTTTTTTTAAATTGAAGTAAAATTTTAAATAGATTTTAGTGTCGATTTCCTTTAAACAGGAGCATTTTTTGGCATATTTTTTTTTTAATAAAGTACACTCCATGAGAAACAATTTCTTAATGCCATGCATTTTTGTACATTGTTTTCATGAATATATGCATTCTGAACTTTCATGTACGTTTTAAATTGGTAAACTGCAAAATATGTAACAGTGTAAATTTTGAAAGTTAATTATGTTTTTGAATTGTGTATTTAGGTTTTTAAAAGTGAAATTATATATGTTTACATGCATCTGATCCTGAAATTCTAAGCATATGTTTGAATCAGTTCTCTGGCAAAGTAAATGTGTGAACAATCACATACCTGCCACTGACAAGCCACACCTAACTCCTCTGCTATCATTACTCCTTCCTCTATTGATTCAGCATAGACTAGTGGTGGCAGCTATGGAAGAACTCTGCACACACTTTCTACATAAATGGAATACAAGTACATTACCACTAATTTATTTATTTTATTTAAATTTCTATGCCACCCATCTCCCAAGAGACTCTGGGCGGCTCACAAGAGAAGCATCACATAAATAAAATTGGACATATAAAAATTTTAAAAAGTGTGTTAAAACAATGGAATTATAAAAAACCATTCATATCCTATCTGGGGCTGGATCTCGCTAAATCATAATAGCGAGATCAACGGCCCCATGCCTGTCAGAAAAGCCAGGTTTTAACTGCTTTGTGGAAGGCCAGTAGGATGGAGGCAGTCCAGACCTCAGAAGGTAGTTGGTTCCAGAGAGTCGGAGCTGCCACAGAGAAGGCCCTTTCCCGCGGACCCGCCTGCCGACATTGTTTGGCTGACGGAATCCAGAGGAGACTGACCCTGTGTGATCTTACCGGTTACAGGGAGATGCAGGGTAGGAGATGATGTAGGAGGTAACCTGGTCCTGAGCCATATAGGGCTTTATAGGTAATACCCAACACCTTGAATTGCACCCGGAGACTGATAGGAAGCCAGTGCAGCTCACGGAGAACTGGTGAAATGTGGGTGTACCTAGGGACACCCACAATGGCTTGTGTGGCTGCATTCTGGACCAATTGAATATGCTAAGTCCCATGAAAACTGCTGGCAATAATTTGTAAAACCTGTCATTACTTGACATTAATTTGTTTGACAGACACCTTGGAACAACATGATTCTGTCCTGCTTCTAAGATTGGTAGTAAACACCTTTGAGGGCTGCCTATGGAATGGCACCAGCTTGAGAAAAACCAATCTATGTTGATTTTCTTGATACTTGGAAAAAAAGAAAAGAACGCTATAAATTGCATGCAATCTAATCTAGATTTCAAGCAACCCCTATTTCAAAAGTCTTGTGATCTATGCAATGTGGGATCCAGGTCCCACAAAAAATGGAACAAAACAATCCCTTTAGAAATAGGCACTCATCCTGAGATTCAAGGCGGCATGATGGAAAAAGCCAAAGATGGTTGAACATACAGCAGTAATGCCTCCTGGTTGTTATTGTGTATCTCAAATGCTGTCTGGCTCATAGCAGCTCCATCCTTCCTACAGTGATATCATTTAATTGTAAGGCAAAGATCAGAGGTCTTTAACTCTTTAACCGAATCCCAATGTCTGCCAAATTCAATAGCTGTCATTCCTTTAGAAAAAGACAGTGCAAGATGTGTTTTCTGATCTAATTTTACAGAAAAGAGACACAATTTACATACCGTTTATTTAGTTATGTCTCCAAAATCAATACCTTTGTCTGTAGCTCTTTTATTTAAAATACATCATGACATGGCATACCACTATATAAATGAATGTTGCTCAACCCACACGTGGCTAATGTTTTCCTCTGGCAAGCATTTTTCCTTATAAAAAAAAAGTTATAGAATTTAATAGAAAAACCCAAATGTGTATTAATATTGGATTCTTAGAAAATAGGCTTTTAAAAAGATATATAAAAACAACATTTCTAAAATTATAAATATTGTTTGGAAAGGTCAGTCATTTACCCAGGCCCTATTTTCCAAATAGGGAACATATTTCAAGGAGAAATAATAGAGGAGATATGTTTAAGAGTAGAAAAAAAGAAAAAGAAAAATGTTGTTCAATAGAAATGTTGACTGTCATAAGAAAAAGCATGACAAGCAGCTTCCCATCCTTCCTTTCCCCAAGACACCCCCCCCCCCCAGCATCTTTTAAGCAGACCTCAAATGTTTAAATAATTTTAAGATAAAGATAACGCCTATGGTATAAACATACCCTGTTTTACACTCTCGGTGTCAGAAGAGCTGCTCTTTTGCGAGCCAATGCTTGTGAACATGGCCCATGAAATAAATTCCTTCTCTGTAAGCAAGGATTGGATTATGATGAGAGGGTACAACAATCCTTTGCAGTCCAGCTGGTGTCCAATGATTGTATTAAGAGTTGAAGTGAATGTGACTTTCCCCCCCTCTTTCTAGTGCTTATGCTGGCACAAGCAAATGCAGCCCAACACTGCAGAAGGTGTCATTAAAGCTCTGGTTTTGAAATGTCATAATATTTGGAGACATGGAAGTTAATAATGATTTTGGATGATTTAATTTGACATTATTATTATTAGCATTTGAAGTTGCCGGGTAGAGCTCTCTCTGTCGGAAGATATTCCATAAAGCCGTTTTATCTTCAGGAGTGAATGTTAAAACCTCTGCCAGCTCTATAGGGCTTTACCCCTCCTCTTTTCGGTCCCCATTCAGTCGGATGTGTAGGTCCGCCTGCATTATCACAAGGGCACTTATGCCTGTCGTGGACACATGGCGCATGCACAAAGAGCACCGCACATAAGCTCTCACTTACCAGCAAACCAGGTCTTATCATCCTGACCATGACAGAACACAATAATGTATTGCCAAGTTATTTAATTCTATTTCCAATTCTGCACTTTCAGTATTTTAAATCTTTCTAGTGTGGTTGGTTTTTTTTTTATTATTTTATTTTAATCAATACAAATGGCATAATGGTAAAAACAAGAGTAGCAACTGTGACATTCAAATATACATTATCAGAGTCTGATTAAAACCAGTTCTAAGAACAATCCTATATACAATTGCCTGAGAGTCAGCTCAATTGAAAATAATATAACTTTCCTCTGAACAGGCACAATTAGGAGAGTTTTTAGGAGAGTAACTTTTTATCATCCCTCTAAATTCTTTCTAACTTCTGGAAAGGATAGGGGTTTCTATTTTATTCCTAGCTCTTAAAAATGAATCGGAAGTCTCTGCCTTGACTAATGCCTACCTCTCCTGGTGTCCTCTGTGCCCAGGGGCTGCCAGTCAGAATGAGTGAATAGAGTTAAATTGAAATTTTTTCCCTTGTAGTGATCTAAACCTTCTATTCCTCCAGAGGAGAAGAGTTCATAACATTGTAGTGATCCTTTCCAAAACTACGACAAAGATTTACTTTCATTTTCTCTTTACAAAATATAATCGGTATACAATATATATTCCCACACATGTATCATTGAGGTTACTCTCTTCAATACTAAAATAGATGCTCTTAAGAACATTGAACTTTGCAAATAGGCACTTATTTCTTTTCTTTTTAAAATTTTAATCATGGCCAAAACAGCTTAAATTAAAATTTTCTTTTTGCTTTTCCCTTGGTTATCCGAACAAGAAACTGTATTCACAAGGGATATCTACTAATGGCTAAATGAACAATCTTCTACCTGAAATAATGCAAGTGCCTGAGTTCACACAACACTCTACACCATGAATTAATTATATGAACTGGACAACCACAACCAGCAGGTTATGTGAACCTAGTCCTGTGGTTAGATACAGTGTATTGTGCCCGTTTAGAAAACAGGGTTTGTTCTGGTCTATGGCTGTAATAAAGTACTGATTTGATCTGAAAACAGGGTTAAGTGAATAAACCATGGTTCACCATTCAACCTGGCACTCAAACATAACCAGTGTCTGTGCTGTATAGTTCCATGGGTTCTTCTGTAGAAAAGACATTCCATTGGTTCAAGTATTAAATGCATGTTAAAGTTGGAGAGATGTAGCTATTTCTCAGCTCCATTTTCAGACCTTCAGAACAGCAGGCAGCTTCACAAATCCTATTTGTTCTACAAACCTGTGCCCTTTTCAACTAAGTAGAAGCCAAAAAGATTGTGTGTGATTCTCTGCACATACTGGTTAAGCCATAAAACTGTTGGATTAAGCAGAGACAAAACAACCCAGAAACAAATCATACAGAGATGCTCTGAATCAAGGGTTTTTATAGATCCAGGAGGATCCCCATTGGTCATTTTTGTCACCTGACATGCTATTTCCTATACTGCCCTCTGGCCATTCATAGTAGGGAGGGAGCAGGATGAGCAGATCAGCAGCGCCCTCTTCTGGCAAGATGTGCACAGAAAACGTAACAATGACTTAAAAGTCTCTAAACATTTTCAGTCATCCAGGTCATGGTTGTCTCAAGGGTGCTTTTTTAGGAGACAACTGGACTGTCTTGCTTTTTCTTTTGAAGATGTTTCGCTTCTCATCCAAGGTGTTTCTTCAGCTCCTTCCATTCCCCATTTATCCTGTCAGAGCTGAGCTTTCTTGGATGAGCGTTCTTGGATGAGAAGCGAAACGTCTTCAAACGAAAAAACAAGAAAGTCCAGTTGCCTCTTGAAAAAGCACCTTTGGGACAG
>JANHFM010002028.1:364199-379142 GCA_032468115.1 Grayia smithii
TATATGTGTAATTAAATACCAATCTTTATTCTTAATGTCTTTATGTTTCATTCCTAATAAAAATATTTCTGGGTTAATGGGATTAGTCAAATCTGTGATTTCTAATATCCATTTATTAATTTTTTTCCAAAAAATTTGCATTAGGGGGGAATGTCCACCATTGGTGGAAGAACGTGCCCTTGGCCGACCCACATTTTCAACATCTGTCAGAGACGTTTTTAAACATTTTGGCAATTCTATCTGGGGCCCAGTAATGTTGGAATGAATTTAGAAATTCATGGGAGAGGGCGAGACAGTCCCTCTAGTCATTTTTCTTTTTTATGTTTTTATATGTATAGATTTTTGTTCTAGATTTGTTTAATTTGTTTTTCCTTTTTCTTTTGTATTTTATGCCTGTCTTTTTTTGTTCTGTTTTCGTAAATATTAATAAAGACTTATTTTTTTAAAAAAAAAATGATTGTGAATCAATAATTGGTCTCTAGAGATTAAAAAAAAACCCTGCTTCCAGAGAATGTCAGTTTCAGATCTCTTAGGCTTTTGCAGAGAACTCTGCCATTTTAGCTACTGCAATATCTTGCTACTCAGGCATTTCTCATCTCAGCTACCAAACAAAGAATGAGTAGTAGTCCCATTTAATATATTTTGTGTCTATAAATAGACTGATTCCTTAATTTCTGTCCTAAATAAAAAAAAATATTTAAGGATAAAATATGGAAAGATGAAAGATGCTGATGGACTCCAGTGTCATCATACATAATGAGAGATTCCATAAGCACAAAGAAAGCTTCAACTTTGTTAGGAAAACAAACATCAACTGAGATATGTAAATATCTAATTAAATATCCCTCATGCTGAGCCCTACCATACAGATATACAACTACCACCTCTTGTTCCCATTAATGATTAATTTCCTGAAGAAAAGTAAATGCTTCAGGAAAGAGATAAAATATAAACCTAAAAATAAATAACAGTTCAGGAGAAACATTCAGCCAAATATCTAATAGAGAAGCAGTGTTTCATCTAAATATTTAAGGGAATGTTTTACATTGAGAAGGCATAACAAATATTAATCCCAGTCATTATTTTTAGAAGCCTCTCTTCTTTTCTTTCACTTCAATAGTCAAACTTGATATGTATTCCTTTATTCGAGTTTATTAACCCATTTAGTAGATATCATGTTAATAAGGTACCATGGAAGACATTCCAGCTGAAATAGCAGGATTGAGATCATTAACTCAGATTAAAACTGCAGAAGGCAAAATGTTGCAGCTATGACTTCTCAATAGGATCACCTCCAGAATTAAACCGTCCTCTGTGTGAGAAAGTTATTTTTTAAAAGCTACCCTAATGGTATATTTAATGGCACACAATTTCTATGAGACACCATTTAATATGGAACTGCTTAAAACCAGGTATATTTAATTTATTTTTGCTCATTTGCAAACTCTAAAATTCAATTTTCAACCAATTTAATTAATGAAACTTTGTGTTTAAAAAAATAAGGGGGGGGGGGAAGTCAGCCTTAAAAAGGTGGGAAGTTTTATTCCGGTTGAAAGAAAGAAAATGAATGTGCTATTTAACAGAATCAATTATACGATAATAAAAAGGAAATACAGAAAGGAAGGGAACAAGAAAAGAAGTAAGAGACATTCTTCAACCAATCCTTGAGTAACATCAAATTTCATACAAAAAAGATAAATTAATACTCTGAATTGTTCTTTGCTGTATCAAACCCAAAACCAACAAGTCAACCTGATTTAAAATTTCACATAATCAGGGAACAATGAGGAAGAATGAAAGAGTAAAGGGATATATAAACTACTATGTAAATTCTAAACCATCACTACCACAATGTGATCCTAATCCAGAACTATTAAGTTCTCTATAGATGTGTATATCCAAGTGATAGCAAACTGTTAAGCAGCAAAATTACTGAATAAAGCTGCTTGGAGTATGAACACCTGCAGCTCCATATAATTTTCTTCTGGCTACTTGAAATAAAGCAATGTTCTTAAACAGGTTTATTACTTTCCACTGCCCTCAGTTAATAAGAAAACTGCTCTGCTACACGGTGTTACAACTGTTGTGACCACCCCTTCATCTGCAGCTGTTACAAAAATATGCATGTCTGGGTTAGACTGCTAAGCTTATAACTTCTCTATTTCCATCTGCTGGACAGGTTTATTAGTTTCTTTTATGGTAAACTCCACCCCAGGCAGGAATGGAAATCTCAAGCTGTGATCATTTGTCACATCCCGAGTCAGGCATTCAAATAAGTCCTCCTGTCCCATCTAAACTCTGAAATAGACCCCAAATAACTGTAGTGCATGATCCAAGTTGCTAACAGTTGGAAGCACACCAACACTAGCTTCCGGAAGGAAAGGAGATGCTGAAACTAAAGGTCTTTCAGGCAGTGAATACAAGCAATTCTACTTTCTTCTCCTTTCCCCATTTCAATCGTTTAAATTTCCTGCTCAGTATTCTTTTGCAATTAAAAAAAAACCCAAAAAACCTCCGATTATCTAGAGCCTGATGTTAGCTTAAGAGAAAGAACTGAATGACACAAAACCACAAAACATACTTTGGATAATTTACACATAACTATATTCCTACTACTTGTGCAAACCAACTAAGAAAGAAAGTTGGTTCCTCTCACTGCTCAATGCTGACCCACTATCAGCATTCTAAAATTTTGGTACATAGCTATAAACAAGAAGTACAGTAAGCCAAAACTTTTGATATGACTCGACATGCTCTCCAGACACTGGTCTTCTGAATACAAGAAACTTGAAGAGACATGAAACACCCATGCCTCCATGGCAGCCTTATCTCATGTACACAATGTCATTCAGCATGTGGCCCGTTATTGCAAATGTCATGTTGAAGAATGCAGCCAAAGGTACCAAACAGAAACATTATCTCTTCAGTAGCTTCCATTTGCTGAAGCTACATACATACCTACTTGCAGGACCACCTTCTGCCTTCCTCCCACCACCCCGTGTACTCACATAGGGCTGCCCTCCTCAGGGTGCCATCAGCCAGACAATGTTGGTTGGTGGTGCCCAGGGCGAGGGTGTTCTCTGTGGGTGCACCAACCCTCTGGAATGGGTTACCCACCAACCTCCGGACTGCCCCTGACCTCCACTCTTTCTGTTGGGACCTGAAGACGTGGCTGTTCCAACAGATTGGCTGACGTGATTGGGTTTTTAATTCTATCAGCTTTTAAATTGTTTTAATGCTAATTTAAATTATTTAAATTGTTTATTGACTTTTAATTTTTGTGAGCCGCCCCGAATCCTTCGGGAGAAAGGTGGCATATAAATAAAATAAAATAAATAAATAAATACATATCACTATCTTTCTGTGCTCAAATGCAATGGAAGTTTCTCTTAGTTGAAATGGAGTTGCTGCTATTCAAATTTCACACACATCTCTCTTGTGCGACTGAAAACTCTTGCGCAGTCATTCTTGGGTTCTGGGCCAAGTCTTCATCCATTAAACACTCAAATAATGCTTTCAAGTGTTCTTCCTTTTACTCAACATGGGAATGACTCTGGCCAAGATGCCATGGGAAAAAAATTGATGCAGACAAAAAAAAAAAAAGTACTCTGCTACTTATCCCGAAGAGTGGTCTGGATGTTAAAACAGTGAGTGTTGAAAGGTGATGTAATAAACGGAAAACATAAAACATCTGTGTTATATGCCTCCATGTTTTGAAACCATCTCCCTTATCCTGCATGTTATCAGTCTTCTGAGTAGCTTTTGTCTTAGTAAAGGAATCTTCAAATTGGATAGTTCAGGTTTTAAAATATCGATGAATACTGAAGGTTGAAATATTTAAGATGAAATTAAAAAATGCTATTCAGTGGAATCTTGTTCATTGTTAGAGACAGATAAACAGTTAATTTCCCAACGCCGATAATAACCATCCTATTGCATCAGTTCAATGTCGACTAAGTAAATTAATGCAAACAATGTTTCCTCATACTATTAAAACAATAATCCTTTATTTACTTGAAGTAAATCCATTAAACTCACTGATCATATTTCTTTAAATGCATTCAGAGCATTTAAACAATATATTAGAGACCTGGAAGCCCAACAGGACTAGTTTTGCTCTGCTTAAGAACATTTTTCTGAACAGTCCCTTTTTTACAAACCAGCAAGATACTTACATCATAGAGCTGCTTCCAGATTCTAAATACTAACTTTAGCATGCATCAAAGCTCTCCCTACAGCAGTTTTGGAAGGTTGATACAAAATAGTCCCCTATGAACTGAGACTGCCTCTGTGGACAAGCGATTGTTGAAACTATGCCTCATGTTCTGCTATACTGAATCCTCTCTAAGGGCTCAAGGATCCACCTTATACTCCTTATCTAGTAAATCACCCAGGAAATTCTTATCTTTTTAATGTCCAGTTGTTGTTTTAGATCAGTATGATTCAATCTCTTTGACCATAGCTAAATTTTGTTGTACTGTCTATAAAATTAGGGAGACTTCAATTGGCCACTGATGCACACACCACCAAGATATTTTATCTTGTTTCATTTTTACTTTAATTTTTAAAATTTGCTTTTGATTGCTATTTTGCTTGATGACCATAATAAAAAATACTTCTTTGTAGATGTATGTATAGCATTGTACTCCAGTTAATATTTTACTGGTATAATAAGTGAAAACATGGATAACATAAATGTGAAAGTGTTTCCTATAATGATTGGCTTTCTTTCTTCATAAATATTCCATATACTGAAATATAAATATATTTCAGGACTTAAATATAACCAGATAATAGTAAAAATTTTACCCAGGTAGATTTGCTGGTTTTGTTACAGTAAATTAAAAACTAAGGCACTGTGATTTCTCAAAGGCCAAAATATTTACTGATAGCATGAGCTTTTGCAAACATACATTTACTTTACTTAAAACTTAAAAACTTAAAACTAACTATAAAGAAAATGGATGCATAAACGGAAAACAGCTGTGTTACATACACTGAGAGGCAGGTTTTGTATTTTTAAGAGTACTTTAAAACGGTGTCAGAGAAAAATACAGATTCTGCCCACTTACTTCCTTAATCAAGCTATAATTTATGTGCAAAGTTGATGTACTGACAATAGAGTATCTTTTGCACACACTCTTTCTGTTTTATTGATAAATTGGATATTGTTACTCCAATCATAATTTCATTTCTGAAATGCATATTTCTAGCTCTCAAAATGCATTGTGGTTTGGCAGAAAAGGTTTTTTTGTTTTTTTAAGCACATCCCTTGCTTATTTGAGCAGTATGCAGAAAGTCTGTTTGAATAGATTTAAATGCCAACCATTGAATAGTACCTAAGATTCATGAGTAATATAGGCTCCTTCCGGATGAATCTTTTATGGCGCAATAGCTCTGCCTTACCACAGAACAGATATCATCATTCATTTGTAATTTCCATGTGTTGTCCCACCTCGTCTTTGGTCTCTCCCTCTCCCCCTTGGCCTTTTTACAACAAAACCCATTAAAATGGAAAATAGGAGTCTCCACACAATGTCTTTTGACTGGTAGTATTAGAAGCCATCCCTCAGGAGAATCACAGCCTTCTACCTTAATGAGGTTCACCTCTGCAAGAGTCAGGGATTTATGTAAGACATTTCCATAGCACATTTAGCTATCTCCCAACACTGTTTATTTATACCTTGGTCACGTATTGTTATGCTAAAGTTCAGATGTTATGCTAACATTATTTTTGGTTTTCTTCTCAGTGGCACAAGAAACCAGATACATGGATTTGGACCTTCCCTCCCACTCTCTAAGATTTTGCTGAAAAATAAATGTGCTGAATGATAAATATTTGCTCTGTCTCTCTGCTCTCCCACTCCTCCCCAAATCAGGATACACAAAACAGCTTCAGGGTTGCAAAAATCAATATCATTAAAACTAAAACAAAAAAACAAAAAAAAACCCTCTCTATATAACCACCTTTGTAAAGAAAAAATAGGCCATCAACATTTGGCAAGATGCAGGGTTAACCGGTTATATATCAACTATGAACCTTTTCTGGAGTAATTGCATAGTACCAAAACATACAAATGAAAACAAGTGTACTAATGCTATTAACACTCTATAGCACTCTAAACCTTTTCAGCACCAAGTGCCCAAACCGGAATATATGCACATGCGGGCACCTGAGTGCTGGAAACCCGAACATCAGCTGGCCGTCGTATGCATTCGCACACCAGAAACCAGAAGAACAGCTGGCAATGGCATGCATGCCCAGAGAGAGGGCTCTGCGTGCCGCCTCTGGCACGTGTGCCATAGGTTCACCATCCAGGCACTATAGCAATGTATTCTCAGCTTTGGCAGCTTGAAGATGTATTGATTTCAGCTTCCAGAATTCCCCAGCCAGCCAGAGGTCCACACATTTTCAGGCTGCCAAGGTTGAGAAGCTCTGCTCTATAGGCTCCAAATACATCTTCATAACTGTAATCTTGAGTTCAAAGATTTAAAATTTCTACCTCTAGAAAAGACTGAATATCAAGATGTCCACAAATTATGAGAAAGTAAAGAAAGATTTACTCTCTGTACCTGAGATTCAGAAGGCTACCTGTGCTGCTCCAAATAATTTCTGAATTTCAGAACTTTCACTCACTCTTTAAAAGCCTGTCCTGAGCACCCAAGATCCTTCCTGAGTAACATTCAATAATGTAGTTTTTACAAGATTGGCCTGGTTAGTACTTGGATAGACAAGAACATTGAAAAAACACCCCAGAAGATGCCTAGGGCGAACCACTAATTATTTGTAAGAAAACTATATGGAGGTAACTATATTAAATACCACTAGTGGAGCCCAATTAAAACAGCACTTTACTTTTGTAGATGTCACTATCATAGAAGAAAGCCAGAGATCCTGTAACTACTCAAAGATGTATTCATTAGTACAAAAAAGCTTTTTCAATATAGTACCCCTAATGTAAGAAATTATATAGTAATATTTTAATGTGTGAAGAGTTGAAGGGAGGGTATTGCCACATTCATTGCTTCAATGACATCTTTTAAACTGAGGATTTGTGTTCCCAGTAACAGAGTAATTTCACTTTCCACATGGATTTCCACAGTAATTCCACTTTCCACAGTAATTTCACTTTCCACATACATGTTTTACAAAAACAAATTGCAATAAATGACTGTTACTAAATGTTAAGTACCCAGGACTGCCCTTTGGACAGGATGAGTGACTTTATAATCAATGAACAAATAGTGTATTTTGAAACTTCATTTTACATGCTAAAATTTGCCTCTTTATAGCTCTGTACAGCCTCTGTACAGCTCAAGCAGTGTCTAAGCTCCTAAGGGACCAAAGCTATATGAATATTCAATTTAAGAATTCAACCCAACAATAGATTTCTATTAAAATCAGCACTCCTTTATTTCTAAGTAACAAGATTTATGTGAAAGGAGAGCAATCTTTGCTGACTCTTTTTTTAAAAAATTACCAACATTATAAAGTTTGAGCATCTATATTTGTCTTTTTTCATTTAATTACAGCCTTATCAGGGAGTGACACATTGACCTCAGTGTAGCATTAAAAATAGCAGTGCATGCTGTGTCACAGTGCATGCAGTGATTTGAAAATGACCTCACAATTATTCTATTAAGACACTGTAATTAATATCTGACAATTTAATACAATGCCATGGAAATAAATGAAGAGGATGAAAAAAAAATCAGTAACAACTGAATGGCTTTTTTTGTTGCTTGCTTGTTTCTGTTACAAGGTACCGTTTTTCTGCTCCTGAAATTACTGTTATATATTTATTAGATTTTTATCCCATCTGCCTTTATTATTGTATAAGTAACTTAAGGTACAAACATACCAAATACTCCTTTCCTCCTCCTATTTTCCCCACAACAACAAAAACCCTGTTAAGGTAGATTGTGCTGAAGTGATCCAAAATCACCCAGCTGGCTTTCAGGCCTAAGGCAGGACTAGAACTCACATCTCCTGATTTCCAAGCCGGCACTTTAAACACCAGACCAAACTGGCTTTATTATGTTACCATGAAATTTAGAATAGAATAGAATAGAATAGAATAGAATAGAATAGAATAGAATAGAATAGAATAGAATTCGTTATTGGCCAAGTGTGATTGAACACACAAAGAATATGTCTTGGTGCATACTCTCTCGGTGTACATAAAAGAAAAAGATACATTCATCACAAATCATATGGTACAATACTTAATGATAGTCATAGGGAACAAATAAGCAATCAAGTCATATTAGGAACCAGTCAATGTAAATCTTAAGGATACCAGCAACAAGGTTACAGTCTTATTCAGTCTTATTTCAAACATCCAAATATTAACACCACCTTTTGCTCAGTCAGTGATTAATTGTGGAATTCTTGTCCAATAATCAGAAAGTAAAACTTCGGTAAGCTGCAAAAAAGTTTCAGTCTGTAGTTTCAGACCAGCTTTTCACTGTGCTATTTTCCTCACAGAGCTCTAGTGCTTCCTTGGCTTCCCTCCTTTCCTTTAAATGCCAGCTCCTTTTACAGTCCCATCACCGCCACCTTTTCAGACTGGGAACTGTGAGTAGCCAAATAGGAGACACAGAAAGAAATCTAGGAGAAAACGACATCAACAGCAAAGTCTGCTGACCCTAATAATGCAGTAAGAGCAAAAGCACGAAAAGGAAGTCAAAAGGCCTTCTCATGTTCCCTGAGAATAAAGAAGAAAACAGATGCCTCGTCTATGGAGGAAGAACCTCTCTGAGAAATTATAAGGCAGATTTTTGCACAGTATTAGAATATCATTCAAATAATACACCGAGATAGGAAAGAATGTGTTTATTTTACAGCAGTGTAGAACACTATACTTGGGGAATGTCAGACCTGCTGCCACCTAAACCTCCAACCCAGAGCTGTCAAACTCCCAGCCTGTGGGTCGGATGTGTCGCACACTGGCCATGCTCGTGCCCAGTTTAGCGAAGGGAAAAAAACATCCTGATATGTCACGTGACGTCACCGTGACGACATGAGTTTGACATCCCCTCTCTAAGCAGAAACTATCCTTGGCTCCATTTGTTGAGACAACTGACAGGAAAATTGAAAGACTGAGTTTCCATGGTACACTAGTTGCAACCACGAATGAACCACATTGGTTAAGATGCACTAATAACCAAACACCATCTCCCCAAACTTGGGCCAGCATTCCCTAAACATGGCACAATGTTTCCCGAGGGACAGTCGTCATCTCTGTTCCATCTCTGCTCACATTCCACTGGGTTTCACTAGCAAGATTCTTTCAATACAGTAATCTAATGTGTCTTTTTTGTGTGTTTTTAAAATTGTGATATTGTTTTAAATTTCAAAATACATTATTGTTGATTTACAATAATGTGATGAAGCAAGAAGCCAGGAGAATACAACTCCAGTATTTTCACAGAAGAAACCATGCTACTATTTGCCAAAACAATATTTTTAAGTGTTTGCATGCTGGAAATCTAGGTAACTACCGTATACTGTGCTGCTTGGAAGGAAGGCTAGATGGACTAGTGGCTGGTCCAAGAATATGTTGTCATTATTTTGCCATCGATCCCCACTCCCCCACACACACACCTGCCTACAAATCAACACAGCTGCTCCCTTAGCACTTGGTCAAGTGCTTTGAATCTTGTTTTGACACAGAAAACTGACATTACAAATACTTTTCAGGTAACATGTTATTTATTTCATTTATTTATTTAATTTATATGCTGCCTACCTCCATGACAGGGCAAGTCTTGCTGGGGCACTATTGGTTGGCAGCATGAATTCTTTGCCCTGTTATAAAGCAATTTTGCATTCATTCCCTCTATGAAGCCATCAGGATCTCCTTTGATGGACTACCATCTTGTCCAATCAGCTCTTGACGGTGAAATTCCCATTCAGAGAACCAACAAGGGAGGTGTTTGCAAGCTGGAATGTAATTTTGGACAGTGCTTCACAGCTACTCCTTGGGTGCTTTGTGACCCTCCCCCTATTCTGTCCACCAGAACCAGCTGGATGATTAGCGCACTTGGGGATCAGCTATCATAGAAATAGTTCTGACAGCCTCATGTTCTTCTTGTCCTGAAGTGTATGCAAGCTGTCACAAGGGATTACGTCAATCAGCAGCAAACCATAGATTGCACTCTTTCATAGAGATAATAAACCATAAATGACTAATGCAGGCGTGTGTGGACAAGGCTCATAGGAAAAGATGTGCCTAACAATTTGCAAGGTAGAAAGTCAGGAGGGTTCATAATTCAATGGTATGACACATACGTTGCCACAGATTCAAACACTAGCTATACAGTGGGTATTAGGGGATATAAAAGCTCTCTGCCTTGAGCTCCAGAAAGATCCAGAGTAGACACATCAGAATTATTTATGCTGGGTGCCAAATATTATGATTAAAATGATGCCTGGGATCATACATTATAAGGTGTATTTGATTTTGGCTTAGCATGCTGTCTGAACATGATCTTTGCAACTTGTTTTATAATTTGGCATGTTGAATGAACACAACCAACAATAATTCATTCAGTATATCTTACTTCAGCAAAGCACAATGTAGTTTCTATAATATAATTGATAACATTGAATCCCACTATAAGGAAACTTCTTTTATTTCATCACAAGTTCAGCACTATTTCATCAGCTAAGCATATTAATGCACATTTACATGCACACGTATTGGTTTGTACAGTTTATTTTTATATGGTTTTGCTGTTGTTTTGGCTTTGTTTAGATCATTCTGTCATTTGATTGGGGCTGTTAATAAATAAAATTAAATAAACAAGTGCTCACATAAAGGAACAACTTTTTAAAAACACTTCTTTAAAGCAGAATATTTAACTCATTCTTTATTGACTATCAAGATACTTAAGACTATCACCTTTGCGCATTCTCCACACTAATTCCATTTTGCTTCTGCAGTTTTGACTTGATGAATAAACAAGCATACTCAAGTCCAGTAGTGATCTCTTTTGTGATTGCCCCATTGGAGTTCAAGAATGCATATCACTTCCACAACTTTCATAACTTCACTGGTTCCTGATGATATATAGATCTAATTTAAAGTGCAATTATTGATTTTCAAATCCTGAATACAGGTACAGTGATTCTTGTCTCTGTATTTTCAGGATAACAATTGTGTGAAATTGTCCAACTGTGGATTCTTCTTCACTGTAGTTCTGCTTCTTATTTCCCTACCAACTGAAATTGAATTGGTCTTTTTAAAAGATGACATTAGATCCGGGGAATTTTTTTCCTTCAGACCTTTGCTTCAATGGTTCCAACAAGCTTCCATTGCAAGAAAAAAAAAAAGAGGAATCAACCACCCTATCTGCAAATCATACAAATAGATGCTCACTTAGGGAAAATTATTCTAACTTAAAATAAAAATATTGTACTATTATATTACATTAGAGGAAATAGAACCCAGGTGACCAATAAACATGCATGATTCAGTATCTGGGTATTAATGGTGGATGGACACCCGAGAAGCTTCTATGTGTCATTTATATATATATTTGTAATACCAGACTTGGACCAACTAGTCATTCAAGCAAACTCTGAAAAATAAAAAGATGTGGTTTTAATTTGTCTTTAGGTTCCAAGATAATGCAGACCCCTTCATTAAGATTTCAAATTATCTACTTCTTTGTGTTTTTCCTTGTACTGTACGTGAACATGACCATGGCACCTGAGATTTTCCAGCAGGACTGTCAAAGGCAGAGCTATGTAGGAAAACTCAAGAGTGAAGATGAATTATTATCATGAATTTAATTTTCCTAATAAAACAGGCTGTACACAGAAGGGTCTTCCCAAAATGCTTCCAAAAGCATTTCAGCATTTTCCATGATTCTAATCAGCATCCCAAAATCTCCATTGGCTTGGCTGCTCTAGAAGGATGAGAAATAAAATAATCCTATCTCTCATGAATAATCCCAAGAGGGATTTAATCAACAAAATGAGATCTAATTCAAAGCAGAATACCATGAACAGTTTAGGGATGTCTCCACATCCAAGGAATTGCTATCAGTAAGGCTCTGCTGGTTAGAGCAATAGCGGACCTTACCACATTTATTGTCAGCTTCCCCAAGTTTAATAGAATCTTACAAATCTGAAGATACCACAATCACTTTTAACTGCCTGATCAATTAGGTGGGATTAGGTCAGTGGTGGGATTCAATTTTTTTTACTACTGGTTCTGTGGGTGTGGCTTGGCGGGTGTGGCATGACTTGGTGGGCGTGGCAGGAGAAGGTAACTGCAAAATCCCCATTTCCTCCCGATCAGCTGGGACTCGGGAGGCAGAGAACAGATGGGGGTGGGGCCAGTCAGAGGTGGTATTTACCAGTCCTCTTAACTACTCAAAATTTCCGGTACTGGTTCTCCAGAACTGGTCAGAACCTGCTGAAACCTGGGGTGGGTCCTTCCTAAGTTACTTCCTCTGACCATTAAAAACTGAGAGTTCCTGCCTCTCTTGTCTGATCATTTCCTAGTCAGCAAGTCTCTTTTCCTTCTGCCTCAAGGTCATTCCTACATACCATGACATTTATCCAAGAGGCCATCAAACCAGCCCAGTGTATTACATGCTCCAAGTCATTTTCTAGTCAAGTGTTTCAGCAATTGTCAAAAGACACCAGGAAAACTGCTAGGCCTACAAATTCCTGCCTGCATTTTTATGAAGGGTTCTTTAGAAGAAATAAGCTGAGTCATGCATAGCAGCCAAGATTTCAATATTGATTACACATTTCTTTAACATAGAGTTCACTAAAGATGTGATGTGATGCATTCTTAGCAGGTAAGTAAATAGATGTCATATTTGTACAAATTATCCAGCCTAATTTCTTGAAAATTGAACACATTAAAAGTTCACTTTTTTTTTAATGGAAGGGAGCAAAATGGCCAGCACTGCAGAAGACTCACCATCTGTTTCCTCATACTTTCTTATCTTGCCAGAGGCGAGAACACAAGAACAAGAGTTCTCAATCTCTCTTATGGTTTATACTTATAGTTGTTGAATTACTAATAAATACATTGCTGAAATATAATCAATATAAGGTATTATAAAGTATCACAAAATCTCTATTATATAACACACATTGCTGCATTTTTTGATTAAGAGAAAATATTGCCTTTTCCAAAACAGATAGATCACACATTTCCAACAATCATTCCTGGATATTTGGAGTAGTAACACAGTTCCAATTTCTCCGATTCTTTTAGTCACCCTCATGCTTGATGCAACCATGATTCCTGATAAATTATCAGTTTACAAAGCTTGCAGAGATATATAGTTCAATATTACATTAATATATTTAACATTTCAAGATTTCCACATAAATCTAAAAATATATGTTAGTACGCTATTCTAAAAAGATATATTAGTAATATATACTAATGTATACATATATTATATATATATATACATACTAATATATACACATTAGTATGACCATATTATAGGGATCAGTGAATACTTAATATTTTTTTTATACATCCAGCATAGAAAATTTCATATCCATCCTTTCAACTATTTTCTCTGGGAGTCTATAACACCCTAAATAGAACTCTTTTGATGAATCAACTTTAACCTTAGATTTGTTAATACCATTTTAACATTTTAAGGAAGGACATCATGTGGCTTTATTGAAAATTCCAGTTTTTTAATCCATGCTTGCAATATCTCGGAAATCTCTTTGAGAACATATTTGAGCTTTTTGATGGGTTTTAATTCTGTTATGGATTCAATCAAGTAAGAGAGCAAATCAAGTGCTTTGAGATGGTTAAAGCATCTGGTCCACATTGATCTGTTAGAACAAGTTGAAGATATCTCTGCTATTGCAAACTGGGAAGTCCAAATTCAATCTGAAGTCTTCCCACCCTATTGTTCAACTGAACTGCTGAAGAAGACTCTTATGATCTCTGATTTGATGTTAAGGATACCTCTGATAATTATTTTGAGTCCCTCAAAAATAATGAGAAGTCTATCTAATACAGGCAATTCAAAATTCATAGCTGTGTCTAGTCAACCATGTAGTCCCAATCACATTGGAAATTGCCTCTATTTAAGAAAGTACAGTTTACAACATGGAAATAAGGGAACATGCTACTCTTTGATCCTATGAGATTAATCTCGTCTTCCTTTATAGAAATCATGTACATTTATTGTTGTCTTAAGGAAAGCATCTTATGCTTATCTCAATGGAGACCAAGAGGCATCATGAACAAATGTCAGGAATCCTATGCTGTCTGCACTAAATGGTTCAAATGGTGCACTACATGGTGTCTTAAGCAGGTAGAAACTGCCTCTTACCTATCCATCTAGCTCAGTCATACATGTACTATTCCTGATGCCACTCCAAAATGTTTGAGTGTAACTTCTAAAATTTACAGATAGCAGGTTCAACAATGCTTCTTAAACATTTAAAGACTTTCTCTCCTTCCACCCCTACTGGAAAATATATATATTTTTCTATACAGAGTAAACACCTATAATGAGGTAATTCCTTGATTATCTTGAAAGAGATTCAATTAGTGTGTGTCATTAATTTTTATTTATTTGGATCCTGCCTTTATTATTTTTATGAATAACTCAAGGCAGTGAACATATCCAACATACCTTTCTCCTCCTAGACAGTTACCATGACGTAGTTTAAGCAACCACGGTGACACTAAAAAGTACTACTCAGTCAGAATTGAATTTCCAGTCTAAAAAATTCTGTCTTAATTCCTGCAGTGGATTTCAACTATGAAAGGGCAGGCTGGCAGATAATTGGAGTCAGAACTGGAAAGCAACAAGGGCCAACTGAGAAAGATAAACTAGATGATCTCTAAACTACATTGCACATCTAGAAAAGAAAGAAAAAAGAAAGGAAGGAAGAAAGGAAGGAAGGAAGGAAGGAAGGAAGGAAGGAGGGAAGGA
>JANHFM010002028.1:390203-400581 GCA_032468115.1 Grayia smithii
GATCTGCTGAACTGCAGCTAGCAGTCAGCTGAAGTAGCCTGCAGTACTGCACCCTAACCACTGCGCCACCTCGGCTCATGATGGGAACTCTAGTCAAATACATATGAAGACAACTGGGAGACTGTTGCTATACATTGCCTTGTTCTCAGGAAATAAAAAAAAACCCATAAACTTGGGAGGTACTGCATCTCATGAGTGGTGCCAGAGTTGCATAAAAGTGTGCATTGGATATCAAGTCAAAGGCTATTATTTTGTTATTACCTTAAACTAGAATTAAAAATAGGTTTTGTGACCTCTTTCTTTTTTTGCAGAAAATATAAGTGGGTCACGTTTTTCTTTTTCACTCATCAAAAGTATGGCATCAGTACGTTTGACCTTGGTTTGTGGCTCCAAGCAGGGAAACCACAGCACAGTTGCCATGCTTTCATATTTGTCAAAGTTTGGTTGAACTGGTAGCTAACCTAGTTTTAGGAGGAGACTTTATATGGCAGGCAAATACATAGCACAGTCCCAACCCTGCTGTGGTTGAGTACTCTTTACTTGTTTTAATAAAAACTGGACTCTGCTGCCTGCATGTGTCAGCGGAGGAGTGACAGTATGCTTAATGATATCCTGGCAATTACTTTTCCCCATAAAATTCCATCCCAAACCACTCTTCTCAAAAATTCCAGGTACAAAATGTATGCTTATATATATATGTTTACATCAGAAACCAGCTGGCTCGGAGGTGTATAGTAAAATGCCAAGTTAAACAATTCCCTTCCTTCTCACTGCTCTGCTGGTGAAAAGGATGGTCTATGAAGATGTTGGAGTTTATCTTTTCAGAAAAATTACTAAGCATCTCATCCTCAGTATAGTTAAAATGAATGATGACTGGAGCTTCAAAAAGAGAGAAGGAAGGAGAGAGAGGGGGAGAGAGAGGGAGAGAGCGCCTCTCTTCATCCAAAGGACACTCAGGCAGCTGATAATTGAAAATAAAAAACATTTAAGATCTGATAAGAATGTTAACATGAACTTAATTAATTCAAAATAAAAAGACCCACCCGACCAAAGTGAAAGATCTTGAAACTTCCCTTAAAAACAGAAAGCAACCTGAGCACATTTCTGATATCATTCCATTATTTATTTTTTATTATTTATTAGTCTTATATGCCGCCCTACTCCCGAAGGACTCAGGGCGGCGTACAGCAATAAACAATTAAAACGAATAAAAATCAATTCTAAAAAGCGCAATTAATAACCAGAATTAAAACAACCCCACCGGATCAGCAAGACTGTTGAAAAAGCCAAGTCTTCAGGTCACGGAGGAAAGAGCGGAGGTTGAGGGTCGTCCGGAGTTCAGTGGGTAACCCATTCCAGAGGGTCAGTGCACCCACAGAGAACGCCCTCCTCCTAGGATTCACCAGCCGACATTGTCTGACTGATGGAATCTGGAGAAGGACATATATGATATACTTTTTGTATTGAGGGTGAATATGAGAGAAGTGTGAAAAGCATAGATAGCTGCTTTACAACTTTATATAAACTTTACTATACAGAAAGAATCAAATATATACATCTACACACAGTAAACATACATGTCCTCCAGTAATCAACTACTAATCTAAAGTCTTATTCAAAGGTACCATTACTGAACCAGATATCTCATGTCCTATATGTATGTTTTTATCTTTTAAAAATTTCCTATTATTCTCAGCCTATTTACTTGAATCTTCATTCAGAATTCTATTTCTAGAATAATAATCATCCCACCCAATTCTGTATCATCTGCAAGTCTAATGAGCATTTTTTGCACCTCTTTCCAAAGTGTACTAAGAGAGGTCCATTTTAAGAAGTGGTATTCCCTTCAAATATTATGTATTTAGCAGTACATAATGATGGTCTATATTTAGCATTTTTTTTCCACCAGCAAAATGGAAACCATTGGAAAGAGTTGCTTCTCAACTCTGCATATCTCTATATCTTCTTTGGAGAGGTGAGGGATCTCCTGGAAAATACATGAAAAACAAGAGACATTCCTGTTGCACAACCAGATATCCACTTGCAGGACATTGGATACCAGCCAAAGATCTATAACTTATGTCTATTAAAGTCATATGGTATTCAACAATCTTTCTTAGGCTGAATGTTCTGTAGGACATCATTTGCGTGTGCCTGCGCTTGTGTAGTAGGTGCTCACGCATACGTGTGCATGCACACGTGCACACACACAGAGTATTACTTATTTCTAAGGACAGTTAGTAGTGAAAAAAAGCTGAGCTGCTCTTTATACACCTTTCAGCTTTTCTATTGGGATCATAATAGATTTCATAACTTTACCACTGTAAACTAAGCTTCGTTGATTATAACAAAAGAAGGAAAAACAATCATAGTTTAGGCTGAATTGCTACTCTGTTCTCCTCATGAAGAAAAAGTTATTCAAAAATTGAAGTTAAACATTTACTTCTTCTCTCTTTACTTCCATGCTACTTTCATTGTACACAGACAAACTGCTGCTACTGTTACTGGGGTGGAGGTTGATGGGGAAAACCTCATAGTTTAAGCAAACTCTTCTCAGAATTAAATACATCAACAACAAATCAGGGGTTGAACTTCACACTACTAGAACAGCATATTGGGCTGTGGATTATTTTGCTTAATTTAAGTTATAAAGTTAAAAAGGAACAAGTACTAAGGATGACAACTCTAAATACATTTTGTCAAATATTGGATGGAGCACACATAAACATATTTTGCTTTATACATAAAGCATCAGTGTGATTAAAATCAAACCTAAAATATCAAAACAAAAATAAATATGTCTCAATTAATTGATTCTGGACAGTTTCATAAAAAGAGCAGAAAAAGGCAACTTAATTAGTATTTAAAAGATTTGTGATGTGACATATTGCATTGTATATTTGAAAGCTTTTTGAAAATTGTTTAGGAATCCTTCTAAAAATGTTTGTATGAGAAAATTATCTGGTGGATAATAATACAATTTCTAGTTAGCATGGCTTTTTGAACTATGGAAGTTGAAATTAAACCCACTGGGTTGTTAAGAAAGAAAGAAAAGTATTAGGAAGGCTGAGTTTCCCCCTCTCTCTTTCTCATATTGAAAATATTAATATAAACAGTACTATCCTTAATCTATCCATTGGGTGATTTCTAATGGGAATTGTCAATAAAGATTGGCAAACTGAGAATGTGATGGATGTAGGATAACACATTTCAGCATTAAGATTACATAGAATTAAATTTTGAAGTACTTATTATTTGTAAGCTGCCCAGAGTCACTAAGAATGAGTGGGCCAGAGGTGATATTCAGCAGGTTCTGACCAGTTCTGGAGAACCAGTAATGGAAATTTTGAGTACTTCGGAGAACCGGTAAATATCACCTCTGACTGGTCCTGCCCCCATCTATTCTCTGCCTCCCGAGTCCCAGCTGATGGGGAGCAAATGGAGATTTTGCAGTATCCTTCCCCCGTTACACCCATCATGCTATGCCACACCCACCAAACCACACCCACAGAACGGGTAGTAAAAAAATTTGAATCCCACCACTGGAGTGGGCAGCCATATAAATCTAATAAACAAACAAACAAACAAACAAAGTCCACTAACTTATTTGAAAACAACAAAACTGATGGCTGCTGTAATGGAGAATATATACCTGTGATGATAAACCTATGGCATGTGTTCCACAGGTGGCATGTATAGCCATACTGGAGGGCACGCCAGCTCAGCTCCGGTGTGCATCCGCATCGGCCAGCTGATTTTCAGGCCTTCTGGGCCCACTGGAAGTAAGGAAACAGTCTGTTTCCTTGGGGGTGGTGGGGAAGGCCCGTTTTTCTCTCTCCCCAAGCTCCAGAGCCTTTCTATGAGCTTAGAGAAGGCAAAAAGAGGACCTCCAGAGGCAGGAACCGGAAGGCAGGACCTCCGAAGGTGGAAGTTGTCAAAATGGGTCATTTCCTGCCTCCAGAAGTCCTTTGGGGTGTGTGTGGATAAGGCCATTTTTGCCTTTCCCCAAGCTCCTAGAATGGCTCTGGAGCTTGGGGAGAGAGAAAAATAGGCCATAAGCATGCCAGGAGCAGGGGGAGGGGAGCAGGGGGGGTCGCGCATGAATGTGCGGGGCCAGGGCACATATGTGACCCCCCCCCACATTCCTGGCACATGATGGCAAATGGTTCACCATCGCTGATATATACTATATGCTGAAACTTAATTAAAATCTTAATTAATTAATACCATAAGGCACTCTCTCATACATAAGATGACCCTAAGTTTAACATATATGTATTTTGCCTAAGTAAAAAAATCTTTGGGCTTTTTTATTCCCCCATGAACCACTAAAGTAGTTCTATCCCGAAGATAAAAATCACTTCAAGAGGCATATCTGCACACTGAATCATGTTTCTCAGCTCCAGATTCACAATGGATACTGTTTGCCTTTCAAGGTAAGATGTGGCCTGAAGGCAAGGTGAAGCTACTTGCCCTTGCTGTAAATTAACCACATGATCTAAAGCTTCACCAGTTGTATCTTCATTCTACATAGGCAGTCATGCAGCACTGACTAAACCCCTTAAGTCCTGTTCTAACATGTATTGTGAGAATAATAAAAAGATGAATTGGTTAAGAATTGATGGGAGGGTAGATTTTTAAAAAAACATGCTGGCAGCTATGGTCACAAGCATTTAGAGAAAGCTTCCCCTAGATGTAACAGCTAAAATAAATGCCTTTACTTAATTAATGTCTTAATTTAGCAATTGTTTGAGAAGAGTAAGATAGTGGAAAATATGTCAGAAATCTTAATTTATTACAGTATTAACAAGTATAGAAAACAGTAGGTTGGATACAGATTTTGTCATGTCTAAAATTAACCATCGAAATCTGATGGACTTAAGCTATTTATGAATCTATTCAAAGTATAGCTGAATCTAGCCCACTAATGAAAAGCAGTAAAAATTGTTGTATCCTATTCTGTTCTATCCTATCTAATTGTTCAATTCTACTATGCTTGGTCAGACTAAAATTGGAAAACTGTTTGACAGTGACAAATTAGAGCAGGTTCAGAGGTGGACTACCACAAAGTTGAAGGATCCAGGAAACCATTAAAGAATCTGTGAATATTTAGCTTACAGAAGAAACAACCGAAGAGAGATATGATAGTAATCTACAACTCTCTGAAGGGTTGCCAAAATGAAGAGGGGCTAGACTTAATTTCCATTGCCCCAGAAGGCAGTGGCAAAATGAATGGGTTGAATCTGTAAGAAAGCAAGCTCAAATTAGAGGTAAGGACCTTTCTCACTTTAAGAACAGGCCGCCACTGTAAGTGGTGAGTTCTCCTTTGTTAGAAGTCTTCAGACAGAGGCTAGATGGTCCTTTGTCAAATATGTTGTACTGGGTCTTGCAACAAACAAGGAGCTAGACTACATAACTTCTGAGATCACTTCCAAACAAGAGGGTGCAGACTTAACTGTTTATACATCAATGCTCAGAATATACGTAAAAATGAGTCTCTGCTTCTAGTACAGAGCAACAAATATAATTTAATATGTATAACATATAACAATATGTATAACACATAGCTGGAAGTCTCCCATGACTGGAATAGAGAACTTTAGTATTTATTCAAAAGGAGCAAAAAGAATTGAAGTGTTGAGGTGCCGGTAAAAAATGTCCATTCTTGCTCTGAATTTCAAATGAAAGTACTTGGTAGCACTATATTCTAGGTTACTTTATGTGGAAGAACAAATAAACATAATACTGTTCCTCTACCATTGTTTTCCCAAACAGAGGAAATTCGTGAACGATGCCTTTCAAAAGTAAACTATAGGTCTTGCAAAGAAGCACGTAGTGATAGGACATTTTAATTATTCTGACATATGTTGGGAGGCCTATTCTGCCAAGTATGGTCCTTCCAGGAAATTCCTGACTTGTCTTGTAACTTTTCTCTTTCAGAGAGTGGAGGAAGGCATAAAAGGATCACCTATCCTTGACCTATGCTGTTCCCAGTATCAAACAGAGGGAAAATGAAGATCTAACGAACTGTACATTAGTATTAATGGCTGGAAATATTCTATAGCTTTGTAACTGCTTTGGAAATAATGCAAAAGTGACCAACATTAACATGGATTTGTGAAGGACATATCTTGCCAGTCTAATCTTAAACCTTTTTAAAATGGACAACTTCTTTAATAGATTGGGAGAATGCCAAATACATTACACTTCTTGACTGTAACAAAGCATTTAACAAAGTACCCCAGGACATATTGCTTAGTAAATTATTTAAGCATGGGTTGATAACATAACAAATAGATAAACATCTGGCTTGAAGATCTTACCCAGATAATGTTTATCTATGGGAACTGAACTAATATTAAATGGAGTGCCACGAGAATCTGACCTCGGTTCTCTACTCTTCAATATTTTATTAATAACTTTGATGAAATAAATAGATGATATAAAAATCATAGAATAGCTAAAACTCTAGAAGACAGAAATAAATTTTAAAATGATATTGGGAGGTTACAGAATTGAGCAGAAAGTAAACAGGATAAAAAATGGCAACTACAAAATTCTTCACAAAGGAAAGAGAAATCAAATGTGCAGAAATAGTATGCATAATAGAGAAATAAATGTCTTGGGAATAGTATTTAAATTCATAAGATCTTGGAAAATAATTGAAAGAAAACGGAATATATGTCAATCACATCAATAGAGAGACTGTAAACAAAATAAATGTAATTCTAGACCAGTGATAGCTAACCTTTTCCGGACTGAGTTGTCAAAGCACGTGTCCCCGAACCTCCAAAGTGCAATCCATGCACAGTCGCCGTGCATGCGCGGCAGAGACCCAAAGATCAGTTGGCTGGCGGGAGGTACACATGCATATGCAGCGGAGCTGAACTGGGGCAACGGCTCATGTGCCCACAGAGATGACACTACGTGCCACATCTGGCACACATGACATAGGATCGCCATCATGCTTCTAGACTGTGCCCATAGAAGTATAACTTCTAAATTATGGAAAGTAATCATTCCACTTTATTCAGCTTTGGTTAAACTCCAAGTGCAACACTACATCCACCTTTGGGCACCATGCTTTAAGAAGTATTCAGAGAAAACAGGTCCAAAGATAGCTATGAAAATTGATCAAGGAACTTTAAGAATCTCGATATGTTTAGCCTTGAGTCACAGTGGCGCAGTGGTTAGAATGCAGTACTGCAAGCTACTTCTGCTGACCATCTGCTGCCAGCAGTTTGACAATTTGGGTTTCAGCGACTCAAGGTTGACTCAGCCTTCCATCCTTCCGAGGTCAGTAAAATGCAGACCTAGATTGTTGGGGGCAATATGCTGACTCTGTAAACTGCTTAGAGAGGACTGTAAAGCACTGTGAAATGGTATATATATATATATATATATATGTCTAAGTGCTATTGCTAGTGCTATTGCTTGAGAAAGAAAAAAAAATGGAAGGGGTGATAGAATATGAAGCACTCTTCAAATACCTATATGGAAAGTCTCAAAGAAAAAAGGTTAAGACCTTTTCTCTTTCATTCCACAGTGCAGAATATGGAATAATGTCTCCACTATAGTTATGTTATATAACAAATGTGGCAAACCCTTTGTACTGCACTTTTTCCTTTTAGTGTTGAACCTACAAGAGGCCACAGAGTTTATGGATTGTAATTTTAGTATAATTAGACCATATATAATTGACAGACTAAATTTTATTATAGATTTTAGTTGTTATTATTTTATACAAGAATTTTTAATTGTATATTTACTCAGTGTTTTTATTTGTTTTGGTCTCTGGTCTAAGACTGCAATAAACTGATTGATTGATATGGAATAAACTTATAAGAAGGCAAATTCCCATTGAATGTTAGGAAAAAAACTTTCTAACAATTAAATGGAAAAACAACAGTGCTACTCATCACCTAGAGAAGTAGTAGGCACCTCTTATTTGGATACAACCAGAAGTTGAACAGCTGTCTATGATACTTTATTTCGAATTCTTGCACTGAACAGGGGGCTGTACTTGATGATGTAAGACTCTTTCCTATCTTTATGGCTCTAAGAAAAAAAGCTGATCAACATGCATTATGAGTTAGAGGCAGACTAAAAGCTAAGTTTTGGTCAATGAAAATTTAATAACTGTCTCCCCAAGGTGGCAACATTCACAAACACATTAGAACAACTCTGGATAAAATCTGTATCTAGAAACAAATATTTTAGATGCAAACTTGGAAATCAATATAAAAATACAACATACGTAACTACAAAGTTATGGAATAGGGAAGTTTTGAACTGGGGTGGGTTGCACAGATTTCTTTCCAAATGCTAGCTGTTGACAAACAACTTCAGGATTCCTGCTGTCCAGTGTTTAAAATGAATGCATACCTATGATTATTAAAATAGGATCATGAAGTTCCTCACCTTCACTGTCTTGGAAATGGAAACACCTATCCTCCTACGCATTCCAGAATTCCACTTCTGAATCAAATCTGAAATACTGCAATAGCCACATAAAATACGTCTGTCATTAACAACAAACACATACAAGTCGGGTATTTTTGGTTCCTAATCATCTTGAACATAAAAATCATCTAAATAATAGTAAATCTATGTATGTATGTATGTATGTATGTATGTATGTATGTATGTATGTGTTTGTGTCTATGTGCTTGCATATTTCAACCCATTTTCACATGAAATGGGAGCAAGTATCTCATAACCTTCACAAACAGCAAGAAGCAAAGATGACTAGCTGAAGGCAGAAAGAGTAAAACTGAGATTTATTGGTTTTTTAGTTTTAATGATGACTGTTTATATATACCAGTATATATAATTCACTGTTGTACACTAAGAGCCATGCTCTTAGGAGATGGACAGTTCTATAAATATGATAAATTAGGAAAGATTTAAGATTTGTCTAGGATGCATGATTTTTATAAGGACAATTTGAAGGTGCTAAAAGCTGTTTTTTAAAACATTCCTTTCTTGTTACGATGACTTGCCTTTTTGTTTCTAAGTGGCCCTATGCCAGACTTGGAATAGAAAGGCACCAGATGGAGATGAAGAGTGTAAAGCTAACTAAATAGAGCAAGGTGTGAGCACATTCTTTGAGGAGGAGAGGGGATGTGGGTGGACTGCCATGTGTGCAGAACGTGAAACTTCCTTGAGCTCTGGAGGCAGGCTACACGGTGCAGGGAAAAAAGACTCAGATAGGTTCAGTTCCAATATTCACATAGTCTAAGAATTATCTACTTCTCAAATTTATATAGGGAATAAATTCAAAGGAACTTTGTTTTCATCAAATGTTACTTTGATCAGAATCTGGATCAAAAAAGAATATCAGTTGTAAGCTGCTTTGAGCTCCCATAGAAAAAAAATGGGATGTAAGTCTATCAAATAAATGTCAATTTTAAGACAGCTTAGTCAGTCATGATTTTGACCAGGAGATCATGTCATGTTCATATAACATGTACATGTTATATAGTTTGTAGCATAAGTTATTTCCCAAGTTAAAAAAAAAAAACACCCTCAAGATTGAGGAGGGTATACATGGGAGGATATATCTCAGGCATCTGATTTATTTTTGACTTCAGTAGGTTTAAATACATATTCAGTTCAAGAATTGATTGAGAATCAGTTCAGCTAATGATAAAATTATAGAAATTATAATAATTAGCTAGATCTTTTAATTTTAGAGATCTTCTTTGACTCAACCACAGATTCTGGAATAGAATCAAGTTTATTTACCCCAAGAGATTTCTTCAATATATACTATGGACCAAGCTGCAGTGCAACCCAAAACCAATGGTGTTATACATGAAGCCTGGCTTATGCGTGATTATTCTACTCAGAAGGTTGTAAGGAGGAACAATAATGATAATTCAACAAGAGGGATTTAATTTAGTTACACGCGTTATTTAGCATCCAAATTTAGTTTAAATAAATGGAAAAGATAAACATATTTAGAAAAATTTGTAGTGCTCAAAAAGTCCTTAGAAGCTTGCTCTATCTTTTTCTTAGTGCTTATCCTGCTCTTATCAATGTCAGAAAAGTGGTCTTTATCTTGAAAGTATCACAAAAGTAAAGTGATGCCATGCATGAACATGTCTGCTATTGAACTCAATTGGAGAAAGAAGGCCTTTTTATCTTCCTGTGGTAGCTGAGAGGTTTAGAGGGCAGAAGATGGGGAATATGAAATATTTTAGGTCAATAAGAAATTAGAAGCCAATAGGAAATCTAGGTAAGGATGAACACTTCTCTTTGAGAGATGCATTCCTACATCTAATAATCTCTTGCAATGACATGTAGAATAGAATAGAATAGAATTCTTTATTGGCCAAGTGTGATTGGACACACAAGGAATTTGTCTTGGTGCATA